>PVIW01008937.1:0-56158 GCA_004026585.1 Noctilio leporinus
CTCTCTCTCTCTCTCTCTCTCTCTCTCTCTCTCTCTCTCTCTTTCTCCCCCCCCCACCCCACATACACATTTGTAAATATATACACAATACACATACACATGTATCCTATTAGTTCTTTGTCTCTGGAGAACCTAACACACTGCTTAAGCTTAAAGATTTGATGAATTCAGGGCATGATCACCATAAAGATGTATTTCTAACTTGAATAAAAGTATATTGAGAGTTGTATAAAAAATCTTAATCAGGTTACAAGAGTTCCGTTGGGCCCACCTATTATTGTATTATTTCCTTAGGTAGCTATACAAGTATTTTTCTGAGTTTCTCCCCAGTCAGTTTTATTGATAATCAGACTGAGATTAGTCTTTAAGAGCATTATTGTAGCCTAATTTTAAAACCTGAATACTGATTGAGATTGAACTGTAACCCTACTGTGGTTCATTAATACTTTGTCTCCTGGATTTGTGGCATCATTGAATAGTCCCCACACCCAAAATATGGTCAGAAGCAAGGCTTATTAAAGGCAGACATTGCTTTTCCTTCCTGCCTGTCACCCCAGGGTTTCAGGCAGTGCTTAATGCTTAGAGTCATGTATTTACTGTGTGAAGTTTGGAATGTTGGGGCATACAAAGGGAGGTTGTTTCTGCCCAATAGAGATGAGGAATGAGGTGAATTAAAATATCTTGAATACTTACTATATTTCTGGTACTATGCTAAGTGCTTTATATCATTTCATTTAATTCAGAGAATTTTATGAGTTTTGACACTTAAAAAGAAGAGTTGCTTTCTGTTTCTCTCATTTGCAACTTAAAGAATGGGCGGTAGAATCTGTTTATATCTGACGACATAATACTGTTGTATTTTCCGCAAGGTACTGTGTTATTTTACTTGGTGACCTTTAACATTTCATATAGATAACAGCCTATTACAAAAGACCTATAGTATCATTCATTATACTATATAATTATAAAACTAAAGTCACTGAAATAAATATCAACTCAATAGGATGTTACAAACAGAATTGATGGATGGCTTACAATGGGGTTACATTCCTAAAAAATCTATTGTAAACTAAAAATATTATGTTAAGTGCATTTAATTTACGCAACTCACTTCATATCATGGCTTAGCCTAGCTTACCATAAACATACCCAGGACATTCACATTAGCCTACAGTTGGGCAATTATTCTGACTTTCACCTCAGCAATGATAGTCTTCCTCTTGTTGTCACCAGTAGCAAGGAAATAGATGGGCATTTTGTAGACATGATAGGATTCAAAATGTAAAACACAATATTCCAAAATGCCAGCCCCACAGTACACCACAAAGTATTGGTTGTTGGCCCTTGGGATCCTGTGCTGGTTGGGAGCTGTGGCTCCTGGCGCTGCCCAGCGTCAGCAGAGGGTACCATGCTGCACATTTTGGAAAAAGATTGAAATTCAAAATTTGGTACAGGAGTACAGTTACTACTGAATGTTAGTGCCTTTTGCATCATATGCCAAAAAGTCATCCGTTGAACCGTTAAAAATTGCGGATGTGCCTTCTCTACTTCAAAGGGAATATATCATCATTTGACATTTTCTTTAAAAATGGTTGTTTGTTCAGGGAAGAGGATATTTTTGATAACTGTAAATTTTCCTTTTTTAAATTTCCCCAACCAGTTCTAGACTTGATTGCTGACTTGGTAAAATTAACAGGAAATGTAGATTGCATAGGATTATTGTTTTTAAAGGGAGAGAATAATGATTTCTAATAAATTGTATTACTGTAAAGTATATTTTCTATTATTAAAAATACCTTATGGAAAAGGGATTCTAAGCATTAGTAAAATGCTAGTTTTGTTTTTTTAATGCACAGTAAAAAAATGACGGTAACATTGAAATTTAAGTAATTTTACTGAGAAATTTATTTAAGGTTTTTTTCTCTTTGATGTAGCTATAATGGAAGTTTTCCTGTTAGAGAACAGGTAACATCTACAGTGGCAGAAGATTTTGATTAATCACCTTTAAAAATTTTTATTACATCCTCCTAGGTATTTAAAATGTTGCCTTATTCTAGCAAGTCCTCCCAATGTTTGTTTAAAAACAGAAACTTTCTCAGCTCTAGAAGTATTTACAATTTTTATAAATTTGTTAAACCTTTGGGTTTTCAAAATGTATAGTTTTTAGCAGAGAATTTGTATACCACATAATTGTAGCAGCAGAGGTGGGATCTGGGATTCAGCTGACAATGAATGGATTCATCAGATTTCTTAGAATATGTCATGGAGCTTTTGAATATCTCAAAAACATTTCTTTAAAACTACCAGACAACTGTGTGATTGGGTTTTCTTTTTTTATTAAGACCCACAAATTCTATTTTTCTCAGCATGCAGTGTAGAGCACAATGTACAATGCTGACTTAGATAAGCCGGAAGAGCATTAGTTTTCCCTGGGAAGCCATGCACATGCAAAATTAATTGAGGAATCCAGCTGATTTCTTTTTCTCCCAGCTGCAATTCAAGCGACTCAGGTGTAATGTAGTGCAGTTGAGAAAAGTCGAGCCATACAAAGCCCTGCTTTAAACACTTGACATTCACAGAGTAAGGTGTTGATTGTTAAATCATCATTAGGAAGATTAATAATTTCCAAATATAGAAAAAACTTCCCTCTACTATAGATTGTTGCTCAACTATCATATCTGAGGTCAAAGCAACTCTTTTCACAATTGTGCATTACTGTCTTCTCAGTGTGAACCTGTTTTCAGGAAGTTTTTTTCAGTAATAAATAGGTCATTCTTACAAGTGAATGACAATTTTCAGGCATAAGGATTTCTGAGACAACCTTCTTTGCTTTAAAGTGATATGAAGCACTAACTGTCTAGGGAACATGATATTTTGGATGAATTAGGTAGAGTTTTTTTTTTTGTCTCATGCATAGCTCATGCTCCACTAATCATCAAAAATGATGTTTTGTCAAAAACCAGTGAACAATTCATTGACTCTTTTATTGTATTCAAAATAATATTCCCCTTTGTGGAGTTATTCACATTGTTCATTGAGCCTTAAAGTTGTTTTTAATCATCTGAAACGTGGAAGGCTGTCTATAAAAATCTCATCTCTGCACTTATCCAAGAACCAGATGATAAGATCTATTATCCCCTCTTGCGTTGTGCCTTGTATTGTGCACTTTATTCCAACAGCACATACTTGAATAATCTACTCCCTGGATGAGAAGTCAAACTTATTCTTTCAGTTTATTGACTTTGCTCCTTAGTTCTGTTATCATATTACACTTTTAGTTTTCAAGTCCCTAAAGATATAAGCTAATTTTCCACTTAGTATATTGGTTATGTCATAATAAATCAGTCTGTGCTTATTGATGGTTATGTATAATGCATTTCAAATGAACTTAACATTCAGTCCATTGTATTCAGATAAGCATCTTTGCAATTTCTTAACAGTTCAAAAAATTTTTTCTTTGGCTAACTTGATCAATTCAGTGATTTACCATGACTTTCCATAACACATGATTGGGTAGCAAAGAGTTCAAGACTAAATGCTCCATCCCCAGGAATGACTCATCAACACATTTCCGGGACAGTCTGGAAACCATTGTGGGGACAATCTAAAGTAAGAAAATTAGAACACAGGTTAGAATGTGCGTTTGTTTCTTTCATTTTTTTTTTTTTTTTGGAAAGAATGGTCAAAGAACCTCTGCCAGAAAAACCCATTGTTTCTCTCTAAAATAATTTGTCTTCTCGAGGGAAAATGAATAGAAAATTCTATTTGGAGAGTAGAGTAGAGGGTGAATCTCCAAACTCCTCCATGCTCCAAGAGAATGCTTTCAGCGTGGCTCCTTGAGTTCCACTAATGGGTTGGACACGAAGTGGGAAAGCTGCTACTGAGACAGTGTCCAGCGCAAACTTGTCAGGACAAGGGCAGTAGCCAGGGGACACGCAGGACACATCGGGAGCTGTGGGAGCTGCAGCAGAGGGCCTCTTTCTCTCTCTCAGGGAGAAAAGCATAGAAAAAATGTGCAGGGCAAAGGATGGAAAATTGTAGGGGAGAAATGAAAAGCAGTCAACAGATTGGTGGAGAGGGATCATAGAACTCTGTAAGGTATTTTACACATGAGAAGAAGCTCAGATAAAAATTAAAAGTATTGGATGTTAAACCATTGTAGAAGAGGATCATACACACGCAGCCACACTTATTAGCACATGACAGGACAAGAGAGAAGGGGAAGACATTAAATGTAGCAGTACTGAGGCATTGATCAGTTAATTTCCTGTATGATTAGAAATTGATAAACAACATGAAACATCTACTTAAAAGATATAATATTACACTATATGGTTAATGCAGTAATAATCTGTGAAATTTATATATTTATTTTTTAAAAGAGGAATTATTTTTAATAAGATTAAAGGGCCCAAATCCACTTGTTATTTTCAAGTTGAGCAGAGCCTTACCCAGGTACAGCTTGAGGCCCTGCCTCCATGTTCAGCTGCTGTCTGCATAGAGTCAGGACAGCCCTGGGGAGGAGCACGGGCATAGGATGTGGGAACAGACCTGTATTCTGCCCTGTATTAGCCTGACTAAGGCAAGCCCCTTCACCTTTCACGGCCTCCCTTTCCCGTAACAGGAGAAATATAAACTGGCTATTTCAGGGAACTGTGGGGATTACTATAGGTAGCATATAAAATGACAGGACATGCCAGAAACTCAAAACAGTCAAAGCTTCTCTCATTAGCACTGTTGTTTTAGTTATTGCCTTAGTTCGTCTGGGCTGCTGTGACAATGTCCAGGAGACTGGTAGCCTACCAGCAACAGAAATCACACATTTCTGGGGGCTGGGTGTCTGAGATCAGGAGGCCAGGGTGGCTGGGTGAGGGCCCTCTTCCAGGTTCCTGGCTTCTTGTCCCTTCACGGGGTGGAAGGGGCTAGACAGTTCAGTGGGGTCTCTTTTGTAAAATCACTAATGCCATTGATGAAGGTTCCGCCCTCAGATCATAGCGGTTATTGCTGTAATTATTGAGAAGAAAATCTATTTCATATGATTAGTCAGGCTCAGAGAGAGTGTATGGAGTATGAGGCAGTCCTTACATTGTGGGTAGGATATAGACCCTGAAATGGAATGTATATGGAAAAGGCCAAGCAGTTTGGGTCACAGGATGTTTGGAGGCATGACCAAAGAGGTTTCCCCGGACTGCGCCAAGTGTAGCTTACTTACTTCTGCATGGACCGCTCAACTGTCTGATTGCAGAGCTTGTGAGGGGTCTGTGGTGCGCACGCTTTAGATTCTTTTTGTGAACTTCCACTCTTAAGAATTTGCTGGGAGCAGTATGTGAACGCAGCTTCTTTTGTATTGCCAAGGTCTGTTTCCTTCTCACAAGTCAGAGTACAAATATACATCAAAACATCACTAGACTTCAAAGAACAATCATTTTCCACTTGTTTGTGTCAAGGGGCAGTGAAGACTTCTGCATTTATTTCCAAAACATAGCTTATCCCCAGTGGAAAGAGCTTTCCAAATCCTCTGCATATATTTGCAAAGCTGCCGATAGACTTAGAACCTCACAAAATGAAGGTCTTTTGATGAGCATGACTTCTGAGATTCAGGTGGAACAGACTCCCAAAAAGGGGGTATGGTTTTTCACTGAGAGGGGCAAATTGGCTAGAAGCAAATCTTGGAACTGTGATGTTTTCTAAATGGGCTGAACTGAAGCAAGGGTTTCAAGATTAGATTAAATTATTCCAGCCTCAGCTGTATAATTTGTGCACATGGGCATCTGCAGCTGTGAAATCACACAACGTGCTCCGCTTGAGTGTGTTTCTTTTGCTCTCATCCCTGGTGCGTTTCAGTTCAGACGGACACCCTCATGTAGGAATGGGTCACTCAGGGACATGGTGCACATTTCTGACACCCTCAGAGGACCTTAGATTTATAGCAAATGACTTACAATAACAGAGAAAATACCGTATTTCCATCTGTGACATGAAGATCATTGACATTTAAGGGGAAATTTTACACAATTCCATTTTTAGCAGTCCTTTTTTTTTTTTTTATTTTTATTATCTTTAGAGAGAGGGGAAGGGAGGGAGGCAGAGAGGGAGAGAAATATCGTGTATGGTTGCCTTTCACCTGCCTCCAGCTACAGATCTGGCTGGAGACCTGGTTTGCAACCTGGTTATGTGCCCTGGCTGGGGAATCGAACCTGCGACCTTTGGGTTCGCAGGCCGGCGCCTTATTCACTGTGCTACCAGCCAGGGTAGCAGTCCTTAAAAACAGAGAAACATAAGCAGTAGCTGTAGTAAAGGCTAATATTTGGTCTATGTTTTCCTTGTCAGTTGTCTTCTAGAAAAGAAAACAGTATAAGCCCAACTATCTTTTTTTTTAATATATGTTTTTTCAATTACAGTCAACATATAGGGTGGGGCAAAAATAGGCTTATAGTCATATGTGAAACACAGTGGTTATTGTACTATTAATTATTGTATTACTTTCCATAAGAATCAATGGAAATCTACTTTTGCCCCACTCTGCATTGTGTTAATCTCAGGTGTACAATCTATTGATTAGACATTATATAAATTGCTAAGTTATCACCTTGGATAAATCTAATACCCAGCTGACACCATACATAGTTATTACAATATTATTGACTCTATTCCTTATGCTGTACTTGACATGACTACAGATTTGTACTTCTTAATCCCTTATCACCACCTTCCTATCTTAAAGAAGGCCCTTTAACATTTCTTGTAATACTGGCTTGGTGATGAATTCCTTCAGCTTTTTCTTGGCTGGGAAACTCTTTATCTGTCTTTCCATTCTAAATGATAGCTTTGCTGAGTAGAGTAATCCTGTTTGTAGGTATCTGTTTTTCATCACTTTGAATAGTTCTTGCCAGTCCCTCAGGCCTGTAAAGTTTCTATTCAGAAATCAACTAACAGTCTTATGGGAGCTCCTTTATAAATAATTGTTTTTCTGCTTTTAAGATTCTGTCTTTGTCTTTAGCCTTTGGCATTTTAATTACGATGTGTCTTGGTGTAGGTGTCTCTTTGGGTTCATTGTGTTTGGGACTCTGCTTTCTGGGCTTGATATCTGTTTCCTTCACCAGTTTAGGAGAGTTTTCTGTCATTTTTTCGCATGTGTTTTCAATTTCTTGCTCTCTTTTTCTTCACCTTCTAGCTCCCCCATGTTGCAAATGCTGGTATCTGTGAAGTTGTCCTAAAAGACAACTTCAGTCTGTGCTTCTTGATGTGGGTGCTGGTTGCATAGGTGTGTTCACTAGGAAATCTCCATCCAACTGTGCATTTATGATGTGTGTGCCTTTTCCTGTGTTTGTCATACTTCAGTGAAACAGTTTTTAAAAATACAGTTTCTATAAAACTTTCTCCTGATAATTCCATGATCTTCTACTTCAATGGTGGGTCCTATGGCTTTGGAAAACATCAATGGTGGTACCACACAAGGACAGAAATGTACCACAAGTCCTTATTATGCTAAAGATGCTTGACTTCCAAAGCCTCAATGTCTTCATTCATAGGAGTGAGGCCAAATGTACATGTTAATACTGCAAGAAGAGGTAGAAGACTCGAAAGTACCCAGGACCAAGTCAGACAACCGCAAGGCCAGTTTGGGGGTCATTTGAGAAATCTCACTGCCTCCCTTTGAAGCCAGAATTTTATGACATTTTGGTTAAGATTTTCATTACAAAGTAAGAAAATACGCATGTGTATAAAGGAAAGCATACAATTCTTTCCTAAAATAATGTAATTATAGTAAGAATATTATGGGAGGGTGATTTTTGACTCAATACTATTTTGATGTTCAAATGAAACAAAAACTTAACTTTTAACCTAGAAACATTATATTCGAGGAACTGAAACTGTCCTTTGGAAGCATGGGACATGATTTTATTTGTGGTTTGCCCATTTATTTTACCTAAGGGACCACTTTCCAGCCACTATTTCACAGGTGCTAAGAAAACTTGTGTATAATTCACTGTGTTGTGTACCTGTCCAGAGAGGCAAAAGTGGATCTCCATTTTACACCATGGAGCCCGGAACACAGCTTTTCTACGCAGGATTACATACCCGTCCTCAGTACCAGTCCAATCTGAGTCCAGCTGCTACCACTTACCAAAGAAAGAGGTCACTTAATGTTCTTTCTGTAAAACACCTACTGCCTAGGATTTTTCTGTTGCTTTAATAAGATAATAGCTATAAAACTTGTGACAGATACTTCCTACATATTTAGTGTTTGGCTGATACACACCTGTAGATGTGGCAGTACTAATGCTATTGATGATGATGATGATGATTTCATACTAATAGTTAGTATGAAACTATTTCGCATGGGTTTTCAATTTCTTGCTCTCTCTTTCTTCACCTTGCAGCTCCCTCATGTTGCAAATGCTGGTATCCGTGAAGTTGTCCTTTTTATGAATCAGTAGTGGTAATGGCAATAGTTGTATGCAGGTTTAGAATCTTATTTCAACCTCAAATTAGGATTCGTTAAACAATTTTTCTTATTTCACTCAGTTTTATTTTTTATAGACATCTATATATAAAACACAAAAAGTAACTTCATAATACTCAGTTCTCCTACCCTTTTTGTATCTTCCTTGCAGAAGACAGACCTTTTTTTTTTTTTTTTTTTTTTTGTCAACACTGATATGTATGTTAAAATGTTTGAAAAGAAACACTCCCCATGTATGTATTTCTCATTTTGGAGTTCACTCCTTCCCCACACAGCTGCATGCCAGTCATGATTCTAGGCTATCGTGAATAGGGTAGATTGGGTGTGCTTGCTCTCGTTGAGGCTTACAGTTCAGTGAGGGAGAATGAAAATAAGTCTATTCAATACTTGCTGATTTTGATCATTTCTGGGAAGGGAATACACAGGGTGAAGTGACGAGGAAGCAGCAGGTGGTGCGTGGCAAGCATGACTCTTGGCGCTGAGAGTTAGGACAGGCCTCTCGGAGGGGCTGGTCCTTGCACTGAAATCGGGAAAGAGGAACAGTGAGAGCAAAGGTTTTAAAGCTGGGGCTGGCTTTGCACGTGGAAGGAAATCAAGGTCCCTGGGGTGATGCGGGAGAAAGATGGCGAGCATTGAAGGAGATGAGGTGGGAGGGTGGAAGGGACAGGCGATGACCTAGGGCTCCTGGAGTGTTACTAGAGTGTTACTGGAGTGTTACTGGAGTGTTGAGGGTAGGGGGGCTCCATGACATAGGTTTTGAAAATACGTCTATGGATGGTGCCCAGGGAATGGTGTATAAGGCACGAGGCTGAGGCACTTGCTTGGGTGAAAAATGGCAGATGGCTGGGAGAGGAGAGACTCGGTCCAGAGAAGACTACTTCGCTTACAACACGGACTGCCCACCTTTCCATTACTTCAGCTGAGGCGGGTTTAGCAAGGCCAGCTTTGCTGGGTTTGTGGTTTGTAACTGTCCGCTTAGATGATCGCACAGATGCTCATTAATCACAAGGAGGGTATCGAGGAACCAGCCCTAATCTTCTCTGCTTAAGACAGAATCTCAAACTGATCCCCTGCAATGGAATAAACATTTTTAAGAGAATAGACGTGAAAGCTAGGGTTAGGGTTAAATAATAAGAATAACACATTATCCATCAATGTAGTCCGTAACTCTCTTAAACAGTTTCCTACAAGTTCAACAACATAATAATCATAGGAGGCCAATCCCAGAGCCAGGATTACTGGATACTTAACCCCACTTTACAGATAAGAAAATCAAGGCTCTAGGAGGATAAGTACGCTTTCCAGTTTCCACAGCTAGGAAGCAGCTGACATGAAATAGAAGTAAACATTGTCTCCTGATCCCTGTTTTTAAGAGCATTTTCTCTTAAGTGATCTTGAAATGGCCCATGTGGGGTATGATTCTAAAGGGATTTTCAGAGCATACACTCCACTAATGGGACCTTCATTTGGGCCTTTGCAGGCCTTTCTTGTTCCGCACGGCCCATTCCAGTTCTCCCCGGCCCATCATTGCCACTTCTGTTGTAGAGGAAACATTTTGGAAATAGGAATAGGCACTCATTCTATATAAAAAGAGTTTTGATGACCTTTCAGTATTTGTTGTGCACGAACTGTAAGCAGCAGTTAAAGATGAAAGGAGCTGGCATCGAGCAGTCTTAATTATCCTTCCTGGTGCAGACCTTTAAGAGCCCTGCTCTTGCTGCCACAGCTAAATGAGGGTAACAGAACCCAGAGCCATGAATTCAGTGCTCATTAGCAGAGGGCTGACAGGACTGTGGGGTTCTCCTTTCTGCCCTTTTAGAAAAGAAACCATCTTAGATCTCCGACGCAGCTCTTTTATTTTACATGCGGATTACCTGCTGATTTGAATGATTGTAAGTGCGCTGCTGTAAAGAAAAAGCCTACAGTGAGACCACAGAAGCCTGGTGAGGGAGGGAATGGAGGCCGGGTTGGGTCATAACCATAAGTACTAGTATGAGGACGCCACACGCCATTGTAAATGATGCTGTCCCCAGAGTGTGTCCGGCGAGTCTCCCCTCCATGGAGACTAGTGCCATCTCCATCCTTTCTAAGTGCACGTCTTTTGGCCTTTAGGGTCTCCTCATTTTCCTTTAATCTTCCCTGAGGACATGAGGTAGAGAGAGAGGAAGTGAGAGGGAGGAAATGAGGGGGAGAGAGAGGAGCATCAATGTGAGAGAGAAGCAGGGATTGGCTGCCCTCACACACACGCCCTGACCAGGATTGAACCCGCAACCCAGTCATGTGCCATGATCGGGAATTGAACCCACAACCTTTTGGCCTGCAGAACAACGTTCTAAACACTGGCAGGACCAGGGTCTTCTGGTTTTGAACTTGTCTATACATCACTGCCAGATTTGCCTTCTAAAAGGGATAGCTCTGATCATGCAGTGTTCCCCAAACTCTGTTGCTGGTCCCATTTTGTCGTGAATTACACATGAACTCCTTTTACTGGTTAACAGCTCTCAAATTATGGTGTCAGAACAATTAAGTCAGCTAGCTAATCTCACAAGGCAAACATCACATTAGTAGATCTGCTTGGCCTGGTGTAGTTTGCATATTTAATGGGCATGAAATTTTCATTTAATAGACTTTTGCAAGAACTACCATGGTATCCATGTTTTTTGATTTAGCTTTCCTGACAGAAAGTGACTACCTGTTTCCTTTGTGTGGGTAGAGAACAGAGCGTGGGGAAGAATGAGGTTTATGACCAGAAGCACACAGAAAAGGAGTTTTGTTACAGGGCAAAGCAAATGAGAAGAGGTGTCATGACTGAGTAAAGTATATAGTGGCAGGTACTTAGCCAGCAAGGTAGGCAAACTCTTTATCATATCAATGATGAAAAATACAGGTCAGAAATATTAACATTAGGCAACTACTAACAGAATAAGAATTTTCTTTAATAAGGAACTTGATGTAGGAAGCAATTATCTCTGCAGAAAACCATATGAAATAAGAAAATGTGTGGAGACCAGAGAAGAATTACTAGGATTTAGAGTCTAAAATAAGAGCAAATCAAAACACAGTAAACAGAAATGATAATGTCTTAACTATGCCCACTTTCTATCGTTAACCTGCTGTTCAGTAAGAACTATTTTAGACATATATTGGAACTGCCCCCTGTAGTCATTCTTGAATATAATTGACATTCATATTAACTCATAGTTCTTATTTCAGACACTTTCACCTCCATCTTCTCTTCTGTGATCCATATACAATTCTGAGAATGAAGATGGATGTGGTTATAAATAGACATTGTGCTCAAAGCACATAAGTGCAGAGTAGGCAAAGAAATGAAGCACACTGCATGCTCGTTGTTACCCAGGGTTTATGCCTTATGAATGAGTAGATATAACACATGCATTCTCAATGTAATATTCTCTTCCTTTCCTGTGTGATTGGTCTTGTTAGGGGTTCCTCTTCTTTCAGTAGTTTGCCCCAGACTCCTGACGGACGTGCCATGTGCTTACCTTTATACTTTATTCTAACATGGAAACCAAGAGAACTAGGAATGGAAAATTGCTAAGAGAAAGTATTCACTTAAAAGAAATAGTACTGAATGTAAATTTTCTGAATCTCAGAGATGTCAATGAGGAAAAGGTCATTTGCTAAATTTTTCATTGAGTAAACAGTTATTAATGTCTCATATACCATTTACTGTGCTTGGCCCTAGAGACATTTGGATGAATAAAGTAGAGTTACTGTCACCAAAAAGTTCAGAGTCTAGTTGGAAGATAGGTGTGTAAATAAATAATGCAAGGGATAAATGTCATAATGAAAAGAGGTACAAGATATTCTGATAATAGATTCAGCTACGTCATACTGAGGAGTGATTAGTAACATCTTCAAGAAGTAAATGACCTTCAAGTCTTAAAGGAGGAACTCAGAAAAGGCATTTGAGAATGCAGGAAAGCAACATGATCAAGTATGGATGTCTTACACACACACACACACACACACACAGACACACACACTCACACTGTTCTAGGTAGTTTATCCTGAGAACATTTGCATCAGGATCCCCTGTGATACATATTAAATATGCAAATTCTCAGATATCCTATCAGACTTCCTAGATCTAAGACACTAGGAGCCAACTTGGAAACCTCTGCCTTTGTAACCAGATTCCAGATTACTTCCAAATCCACACTTCAAATGGAGAAATACTGTGATAGGAACTTAAAATAGCTCGTTGTAGCTGATGCTTGTAGCGAATTTCACAAGCAATACGATCATTGTGTCTTAGATACCAGCCTGGTTGCCAGATAGAACATAGACTGAATGGAAGTATTTTAAATATATGAAAGAATGGTTATTACCTAATACAAACTGTGGATATAAATCTGGAAAAGAAAGAATAGATTTCAGAAATATGTAGACAAGATTTGTAAGATTTACAGCTAAATTGGATTGGGCAGGAAGAGTTCAGGGAGAAGGTATGCTCACCATTCTTGGATGTCTTGCAGGAACCTGGTTGACATAGATTCTAAAAGGGACTCCAAGAGAAGGTAATGAGTCTGAGATGCTGGTGGTATCAGATGATTAGCAACATGCAATTAGATGGATTTGCAAATTTAGGAGAAAGACCTAGATATTTGGTAGTTAGAGTCTTTCAGATGTATTGGTAAATTGCATTAATGTGGTTTTAGAAATCTTGGTTAGTATTAAGTCATGAACGTTATCTCAATTTTGTAATTAGAATTCTTGGTCCTTAATCTTTTAAAAAATTCCAGATTAGATGTAGAATCAGAATCATTCTGTTCCCTCTTCTGGACCAGTTTCAGATTGGAAACCTTTACCGGGAAAGGGGTTGCAGTTGGCTGGGATATTTCTTATCCTTGCCTCCTCAGCTATGCTCTTGAGCTTCCAATTCCCCTGGGTCCGACAAATGGGCAGTAAAGAAGAGCGAAGAGTGGGAAAGTCTTTGGTGAAACAGTGCCCTTGGCGTCCCCATTCTCTGGTCCCAAAGCAGTATGAACAGGCGTCCTCTTGGCGAGGCGTGCTCATGGTATCTCTGGCAGCTCTCCACTGGGACCCTCCCACTGTAATGGCCTTAACACCCATGGGTGCAGCTTCATTCCAGGTGGTCCACCTGCACCTCCTCCTTCCTCAGCACTCAGCTCATCTTCACTTGTTCCTTGGCTGCTTTTGGTGGTCCCACTGACTGGGATGCAGGGCCCCTTGTCGTAACTCTTTCTCTCCTGCGTGTCCCGTAGTGAGAAACACATACTAACTCTTGGCTCGCAGCCCCTGCCATTGCATGGTGATTCCAAGGCAACAGAATACTCTCATTCTACATCTTTATCTTGTGATATTCCTCAGCAGGACTCAGACCCATCCCACTCTCCCCACAACTACAGGGACAGACAGCACTTCTCCAAGTGGTCTCTTCAATGGTTCCCTCAGTAGGTCCTAGGTGAGGATGTGGAATGTGCTAAAGCCTTCCCCAGAAAGGGCTTGATAGAACCTCAAAAATCTAGCAACAGCTATCTTCCCAAATACCTCATCGTAACCTGCAGACCTTCTCTATATGCTGATCTCTTTCTATCCTGGATCCAAGAGCATGGGTGAAAAACTGAGGAACAGGATTGTAAAATTTGTCGTTAGCTTCTATTTTTGGTGACCTGGCCCCAGAAGTTCCTGTCCATTTTATCTGGGTTTCTCAGTTGTGGTTTCAAGTTTAGTATCCAGTTACACAGGTCCCATCAAGTTGAGCCTAGGAAGTGACAACAGTTCCAGATCCTAAAGGATGTGGCTGAATCAGCTGGACTCAGGTGACTGTAGCTGAGGGGACACAGTAGACTGGGTTCCTGTCCAGCCTCTCCAGACGGAAGATCTTGCAAAGGGTTTAACAGAGATCCGATTGGTCTCCTCATAGACCCCTCAGAAGCCCAAGAATGATGTTGTGAGGACAAACAGACCAAGTCAGAGTTTCGTGGGAATCTTGGCACGTGTGCTGTTTGTATGATCTGTGTCTTATTTTCAGCATGTCACCAGGTTTTCCCTAAGTGGATTGGAGGTTCGTGAAAGGTAGCATCCAACACCAAACAGAACAGGCACTGGTGCAAGGAAGAAAATCATGTCGAACATGTAACCTTAGGTTTTATGTTTTTTAAAATTCATTAATTTTAGAGAGAGGGGAATGAAGGGAGTAAGAAATGGCGAGAAACATCAGTGTATGGTTGCCTCTTGCATGCTCCCAACTGAGGACCTGGCCCACAACCCAGGCATGTGCCCCGACTGGGAATCAAGCCGGTGACCTTTGGGTTCACAGGCCAATGCTCAATCCATTGAGGCACCGGCCAGGGCCTTATGTAATATTAGTTTTTAAGAACAGGTAGACTTATCCCTGCATAACTTTTATATACTTGTTTATATTTCCGTAGGCAACTCTATAGAGTATCAAGTTATGTTTTAAATATATTTTAAGGCCTTAGTTATTATCATATTTCATGCTTTAGGAGAAAAATCTCAACCAAGAAATGAGGACTCCTCCTAACTCCTCCTTCACTATTGGTGTCCCCTGAGGGAGGGCACATCACCATGGACTGTTTCATTGTAAGAGGTATTTCATTTCAGCTCATCATTGGAGCTTAAGTTTAGACGGAGTTATGGAATCCAGGATGGTTAATCTGATTTTATTGTCTTGCCCTGGTATAGCCTGAAATCCTTTCCCTATGTGTAGGGAGTTCTATTAAGGGATACTTGCTTTATGTTTTAAATCTGTCATTAAAAAAACTATAGAGTCGATTAATTAAGAAGAAAGTCTTAGTAGGAGTGGATGAAGTATTATAGCGATGATGATGATGTTGATGACGATTCATAGAGTAGTTAGCATTTTTCTAGAACTGTTTAAAGAAATTTACACATACATTTCTGTAACTTTGTAAAAAGTTACTTGCTTTTAGAGAGAGGGGAAGACAGAGAAAGAGGCAGAGAAATATCAATAAGTGAGAGATACAGCAATCAGTTGCCCCACCCATGTCCCGACCTGGGGACCTGGCCTGTAACCCAGGCATGTGCCCTGACTGGGAATTGAACCAGTGACACTTTGGTTTACAAGCTGGTGCTCAACCCACTGAGCCACACCAGCCAAGGGTGTAACTTTTTTATTATAGCACATCTGGATGGGTTGAAATCATAAAACTAACTCAGATTGTTGAGTCTCCTAAGCCTAGGCTCTGACCGGCTATTATTCTGTCTGGCTTTGTAGCTGCCAATTCTATCTCAAACTTTTTCTTTCCAATATTCACGGTATGAATTAGCAATTCCATCAACTTTCATTCTTCTCACTTTGAGAGCTTTGAAACAAAATGAAAGTCATTTTTTTTTTTTCAGCTGTATCTTGGATGAGCAACAAAAGATAATCTTGAGAATTCCTCCCTCACACCCTGGGGTACTTTCTCAATGAACAAGGTACCTCTTTCCTACTGTCAGTGATATGCCTTGGTTTGGCTCACAGGAAAATTATTCTCTTGGTAGTTTGGCCAGTGAAGCTTCTGGTTCAAATGACTTTTCATCTGTAACAAAACATGGGACACTGAACTTCAGATACAGTTAGGTAAATACTGCCAGTCTTTCCAATGATGCACTTCTCCAGTGCACAACAATTCTAAACGCATGAAAGACCATGTATTTTCACAACCCGCAAAATTAAGGAAAGATATACCATTTTTGAGTGCTCTGTGAGATGGTTTCATCTCCTTTTTCTTCTTTGAATAAAAGAATTTATTTACATACTACTATGCTTATTAACACCACTGTAACTAATTTGTTCTATCTTTGTGTCGTTTCATAGTATAGTATACAAATGTCCCCCTTGGTATAATGGATATTGTGGTACCAGCTCATATTGTACAATAATATCCTTTGGGATATTATGAGACAGTGATACTAAATGGCCGTTCAAACACATTTAAATCCTCAACTGTGATAATTCAGCTGGTACGAAAAGCTATATGCCATTGCCTGCTTTTCCATTCTTCTGACCCTCTTCCATGGTTTCGTGCTTCTGTGTTAAGATAATAAAGGCTAGAAAGAAAATTAACTTTCACCATTTAATGCACCATAATATTTTCTACAAAGTTGATGCTGTATCATTTGTAGAACACAGGCATCATGGTGAGGATTTTGATAAAGCTAGTTCATGTTGAGATTTTCCTAAACTTAGTTTATGATGAAACCTGCTGTCAGCATGAAGGCTAGTTTATCAGCAAGTGTCTTCCAATTTGGATGTTCTTTTTCTTTGTTGGACAACTTATTTCTCATTTTCATCTCTCTCATCACCCCAAACACAGACAATATTATCATGTACTAGGCTACAGAAAAGATCTAAAATTAATTTCAGAAAAAAACATTATTTTGAATCATAATAAAATAAAACTGCATTAAAAACAATATGAGAAGTTAAAGGGTAAAACAATAAAAATCCAATCTTTTGGAAGTTTCAAAACCAAGCAAAGCACATTTTTCTCATATAATTTTTTAGCAAAGAGAAAAATAAAATTGCCATTATAAACCATAAGAACAATGCATGTGAGAACTGCCAGAGAGACTGTGTGATGATCTCAGTGGACCTATTTAACGTGAAAATAATTAAACAAAAACAAGGATGAAAACCATTTAAAATCTCTGGAAAACATCATGGGACATACAGCAATAGAGACATATTTATTCCAGAAAGTGAACCAAATCTCTGTGAGAAGTGTGTGTCTGTTGCATTTGAGCCCCCATTGTCTTTCTCCTCCCCATCCCTGCTCCACTCCGGAATGTGTGGCTAAGAAGACGGGGACTCTGTGGCCATCAGTATCGCTTATCTCTCCACTCCCACCCCAGTTCTGTATTATGGAAGCTCTGTTCCAAGCAAGTGTGGCCAAGAGGATTGGGCTCCCTTCTCCACCCACCCAGCCCTCATTGCTAGGGTGGCAGCTCTACCCCACACCCAGTAGGTCTAGAATATGGGGCTCCAGCTGGCCCACTTCAGCTTGCTCATAACTTGAGGTCCAGTTCTGGGAGAGGTGAGCCCAGACGACTGGTGGCCACTGCCAGGGACCACTTGTAGAGCTGAAGCATTAGTCTGTGAGGATGTGGCCGGTTTCCTCACCCGTGGCCGTGGCACGGTGATGTGGAGGCTCTGTCCAGGGAGAGGGGTGGTCCACAAGGACAGAGAGCTACACAGCTCTGCCTGAGGACACTGGCTTTATTTGAGACCAAGCACAGAAACCTTCATGACAAAGGGAATGGTCAGTAACAATAGGGATCTAGCTGGTGGGCAATAAAGAGGGGTGGGGTAGTTTCATGATACCAGCAGCAACCAGTGAAGGGGCAGCCCAATCAGAAAGTTAACAGGGAACCAGAGTAAGAAGACCCGCTGGATTCCACCCAGCGCCATCGGCCCAGAGGGCTGTGCAAAGCAACCTCTGAACTACGTGTACATCCAGTTGGGAAGGTAAGGACCCAGCCAAACAACAGAAGCTGCCGTAACAAGTCCAAGAAGAGAACGTGAACCAAGTACTCAGAGTCTCTATCGTCTGTGAACTATTGAGTTTTTAATAAACATTATGAGACATAGAAACGAACTGTGGTTTACATACAGGAAAAAAGAAAGAGGACAGTAGAAACTGCTGGGTGGAGGGTAGGGGTTCCCATTACCTGGGGGAGGGAAGGTGAATCCCTTGGCAGAAAGGAATCTCTGGAATCCTAGAGCCTGGATTCAGAACTCATCTTCACAGAGGGCTTTTCAGGGACTGCTGCCCTGAGGGAATG
The DNA here is from genome assembly GCA_004026585.1 of Noctilio leporinus. NCBI lineage: Eukaryota > Metazoa > Chordata > Mammalia > Chiroptera > Noctilionidae > Noctilio > Noctilio leporinus. Next base: position 18,269 of record PVIW01008937.1, read on the forward strand.
GCTACTGTGAGACCTCAGCAGTAAGATCTGGAAATAAGGGAACAGCCCCTGGGAACCTGGAAGACGCACACCTGAACGAGCTGAGCTCAGAAGTCATAAGCCTGACCTCACTGCAGGGCCCTTGAGCAGCGGCAGCCTCAGGAAGCCCGGTTCACCAGCCGTGTGGGAGGCTGTGAGAACTACAGTACTGCCAAGAAGGTTAGTTAGACACCAGCACTCCCTCTTCACTATGGAAATCCAACTGTTTTCACACGGAAATGGTCATAAACTGTTGGGGCATAGTGCAGGGTTGTGCAGTTGCTAATAAAGGAGAGAACAGGATGTGTTTGCTAGTCCTGTGCGCAGGAACTTAGCCATTTAAGACAGTAATAAAATTTCCCCTGGGTTCTGCGCAGTAAACTTGGGCTACACAAACATGATTTATATGTGTGTGTGTGTGTGTGTGTGTGTGTGTGTGTATATGGTGTCTTTGATTTTGTGATTGATATTTGATACTATGAGTTTAGTTGGGAAGAGGCCAAGTGAAAGAAAAAGTGATGTGAGAATGTGACTGGAATGAAAGAATGTATATGCACCTATGTTTTTTTCCTACAAAACGTTTTACTAAAGGCAGTGTGATATGCTGAATCAGTTCCTGGAACAGAGAAGAACAGCATTATTGGGGGAACTGGTGAAATGCAAACAAATCCTGGAATTTAGTTAAAAATGATGTCCTGATGTCAGTTTCTCAGTTTTCACAAATGTATTATGGTAAGATACTAACAATAGGAGAATTGGAGAGCTTACATGAACACTCTGTGCAAATTCTTTGTAAATCTAAAATAATTCAAAAGTAAAAACTTCAAAAAGTAATTATGACTCATGTTCATCATTAGCATGCTGTTCTTGTCTAAAATTTCCATCTGAGAATTGCGGACGTTTGAGTAAGAGCCAGTTGATGTGAAATTCTAACAATGCTGTAGACTCCAGCGTTGGTACGTGGTTCGTACAAGTGTTCAATCTAGCTGCGACTTATTCTGAGGAAAGCTCAGGATGATTTTATATTTCCTGTAATTGATTAAGTAGGTACTGCAAAGGGCCACAAGTAACCTGCAAGGAAAGGAAATCCATCACTTAACATTGTTAAATTTGGTGCACACTATCAATTGCAAATAAGCTATGTAGTTACTTTACAATTTGCTTAGGATTTATTTTTCAACTGGAAATCCCATCTTGTAATTTTTTACTGTAATTTTAAATTTAGTGGCCTGTGAAAACACACACAAAAGAATATGATGCCAAGCATTCTGCCATGTGCTTCTTGACACACTTCTAAGTCATAACCCAGTTCCACCATGGGGGTGAAATTCCTAACCTTCATCCTTCCCGTTTATCTACCCTGGAAGTGAGCAAATGCCTCATAAAACAGCCCAATGGCGCAATTATCACTTTAGTATTGGAGGGACACCAGAAAGTGCTAAAATCCTACATCAGATAAAACATTTTATTATAACTATAAACTCACAGTGGCCTGAGGTATTTGCTACAGCATTAGCAATGATTCATTCTCCACATTTGCCAAGACGTGGAAGGATGTCTGCAGTCACATTTGATAGAGCAGGTACGAGGGATTAAGAGACAAGTTCAGGGTAAATTGTATGAAGGATAATGAAATAGCCAATGACTTGTTGGCATTTGAACCTGTTAAATGGTCTAATGTGTTATTCCAAGTTAAGTATTACTGTCTGTGATTTCCAGAGGCCATGGTGATACCCTGAGCATTCTTCCTAACAGGTGAGAATATGCAACAGGCCATCTTTCCATTTTTCTGTTTGTACAAATAGTTTGCAGGGTAATTCTAGGCTATCTGATTGCACCAAGCCTAAAAGAAAAGGACTGAAATTGCTGTACCTTTTGCTTTTTGTAAATTACAAATATTTTTACTTGAATTCATTTTACCTTTCTCTGGAATTTCTACTCCAACTATTTTAAAAACATTTTTGGTAATAGAAAGTCAATGAAATGAAGGATTATTTTGTGAAAAAAATGAAACCACCAGGCTGGTGTGGCTCAGTGAACCCAAAGGTCACTGGTTCAATTCCTTAGTCAGGGCACATAACCAGGTTGTAAGCTAGGTCTCCAGTTGGGTCCATAGCTGGAGACAGATGAAAGGCAATCATACATTGATGCTTCTCTCCCTTTCTTCCTCCATCTTTGCCCTCGTCTCTGAAAATAATGAATAAAATTTAAAAAAAGAAATATATATTTTTATTGCTGTAATCAAATGTACTATTTATGTAGACTCCTCTTCACAGTTTTTCTGGATTTGAAAAAACAATTTAACATCACTATAATCTTGTGAGTTTTTGCACTTGTTCAATTAATATTGCTAGTTTAAGCTTCCTGTTTTCACATGGATTTTATCATTATAATTATAATGGACAAATGATATTGCATCAACTAAAGTTCTATGCCAGAATTGATTGAAACTATTTGATTGTCTTCAACATTGTAGATAACATTGTAATCAGCATCTTTATGCAGCTTTTCTTTTTTAAAAAGATTACTTTCCTAATATATCATAAGTGAGATCATTGCCTTAAAACTATAGCTCTGTTATAGTTCTTGACCTATGAAACATGCCCTACATGTTAACAGAACTCATGTTTTTCATTATAGGCCTCCCACCTTCCCCCAAAACTCCACATGGGTAGAGAAGCTAGATTTATTCACTTATGTTTTCATTGTAGAATATAGTGTGCTTATTTTATTTTTCTTTGAAAGAATATATCTGCCTGGAATATGAGCAATCTTTTATTTTTGCTGTTCCAGATTTTAAGAATTGTACTGTGACCAGGTTGCACATTGAATACCAGTATTTAATAATAGTAAATTTTGCCATTTAACTTTATATTGTCTTATATCAATTTATACTTTTTCTTCCTAGGTGAATTTAAGTCTACTTCCAATGTTATCAGTGCTCTAAGTTATCAGCTTATTCATATCTTTTACTTTGTTAAAAGAGCAACATTGAAGGACTTTTTCTGCTAACATAATTTTTATTTGCTTATGTAAAGCTGCATGGTGACATAGGGAATAACAAGGACCATTGTCACATAATTAGTTGTAAGGCATCAATTCAATTAAAGTGGATTATAATCACAAAACATCCAGGACTGCTCTTCTTATCAGTGATAGCAATTATAGAAACTGTGAGTCCTGGGTTAGTGTGATCCTTGAAAATTATAATGGTTAAATTTGCTTCCATTATTATTAGATAATAATGCATTTAGTACTGATTAATGAGCTGATCCCAGGGGAAAAAATGAGGTCTGGTTAAATTTGCTCCTAAAATACTTGCTTTCTCAGTGGTGGCCTTAGTATTACCCCTTTTCAGTTCTCCGAAAACTGAAAGTTCGGATTCAGAAATTTGAAAACCACTCTGTGTTAATATATATTTAGTTAATTATTTTATTTCTTCAGCCCTAATTTATTGAGTAATTCATATATGCCAGGTTGATGATGGGAGGGTGGGGCGGGCTGGACAGATGCAGTGAACTTTGCCCAGGTGAGGCCAGGGGACGCAGTGTCACCGTGTCCATTCCTGCCCACAGGTGTGCGAGGCAGCAGCAGACAGGACAAGGTCTTGTCTGGTGATAAGGAGGCCCAAAGGAGGCCTCGTGGATTTTCTGTGGGCACCAAAGAGCCCACAGAGTGATGGTTTAGGGAGTCTCCATTTCCTAGAGAATTGATGTGAGAATTAAATGAGTAGAAACACTGAGAATACCTTGTAATTCTTTATAAATACTTCATGCACAGAATAGTGCCTGGCATATAGTAAGTGATCAACATGTATTATTATTATTGTTAGCATAGAATGGGGGAAAATGGACTGAAATCTACCCTAGCTCCACCTGACTATGGGCACTGCAGATATTCAGATGAGAAAAATTGTAGGAGAGATAATAAACTAACACTAAGCCTGCATATTCGTTATAAACACCTCTGCATATTTTTGGGAGGTGTGTGTGCACATGCACAACTACAGTTCACTTAAAAGATCAAAGGTGACCCTTTGCCAATACTTTTGATAGAATGCCCTTAGTTATAGAATTCGTTTGTCTTTAAATAAAGGTACCTGAAATGGGTCCATTCCTATAATATCATAGCCACCAATTTCCTGCAGGTTCCTATTAGCAAGTCTTCCTCAACTAACAGCCTAGCAGAAAGTACAAAAGAGGACTTGATTGGACTTTATTTAATTCATCATCCATGTGATTAGAGAATAATCCAGACTCACTGTGTTTATTAATGGCTTCCTTTCTCAGACTAAGGGTCCAGATATTGCCCACTCGTTATGCATCCAGTACTTCTTATACGTAGTTGTGTATCTTAATTAAATGTGTGTTGAAACATACAACAGAAAAATCTCTTGGTCTACAGTTATTTCATGAAAAGAAAAATAAGGTATATATTTGTTTTGTAAGGTCAATTTAGGGCATTTTAATACTCATGGGTACACATCAGGGAAGAAAAGGTGGTTATGATCTTGAATTCCCTGTTCTGTTTCAAAGATCTTGAAACAAAGATAATGTTGTTGATTTTCATGCATTTCTCAAAGCATGAAAACTCAATTAGCAGAATGCCTCTAGGCGAATCTTTGTCTTTGACCTGGTGTGCTTCAGGAATGGGCAGTGGGACATATATTTAATAGTCAGGATCGAGGCTCAGCCTCATTGCCCACCCAGTGGGATTACTTCACTATTGTGAAAGAGGTCCACGGGACTTTCAGGAGAAACCTGTCCAAAGCAGTAGGCGTAGGATGGAATGTAGAAGTCACACTGAGGACACCGTAGACTGTCCCGCTGTTCAAGAGAAGGGATTCCTCACTGTGGAGCTGTGGGACAATTGGGTGGAATGGTACACTGCGGAGGGAGAAAATTTTGAATGCCAAGAATGTGAGTGTTGATTTTCCTTAGCAGTAGTGGGACAGAGACTATGGCAAAAACCTTTGAGACGTCATGAAAATAATTAGTACTTTTGGTCTATTGCATATTTACTGGTTGATCATGCTGTGGTAGGCAGTGGGGAAGCTCTGAATACAAGGGAAAGGTGTTCCATGTGAAAAAGGCCGCTAGAGCTTCATGTAATTTGGTGCCATTTGGTTCAAAATCAAAAATAAGATAAAATAAAAATGGAACAAAACAAGACAAAAGCTCTTAAAGGCTCTAGATGACAGACTAGTTGCATTGAAATCCCTCTGTATTGGCCGAAGTGATAGAGGAACTTCAAGAACAAAGAGCTAATGGGTTGTCCTCAATGATATAATATGTTTTGGTTTGTGTTGTGCTCAAAAATGAAAAAAGGAGCCCCCATTTGCAAAAGTGAGCTGTTACAAATATGCCACCGGTTGACGAGGAGAAGAATGAAGAAGATCCACTGTTTAATGCAAACCTGTGGCTTAACAACATAGTTCCCCAAATCTCGGGGTGCGGTCACTTATGAATAAATGACATTCATGTCAGTGGCCTGTGCCAACAGTAAATTGCTATTTCAAGTCATGCCGCATGGTTAAAATGAGAGGTAATGAACTGCCCTCAGGAACTTGTCACTTCTTAGCCCTTCCCCATAATTCTAGAAATTTCTCTGGCTCTTTTGGGTTCAAGAAATAAGAAAGTAGTAAGTGGCTCTATAAACATGGAAATGCGTGTCATATTGGTTCTCAGTCACACTGAAGAAGCAGTGGGGTGCCAGGTAGGAGAAACAGGGAAAGAGGGGAAGAATGTACATATTTTCCATATTCAAAGCTCCAAGGAGTCCACAGAGGGCATTCGTTATACAGTTTGGGGGTAATGCAGTTCTATCTGATACATTTCTTATTAAACATATAATAAAAGTATTCTGGAAAATCAGGAAAAGTGGAAAATAAATTTCATTCCTAATTCCGTCACCTCTGTGTTTTATTTTAGTGTCTAAAACTTGATTTTCAGGTATAATATGTGCGTGTACTCACACTGGGGTCATATGGAAGATCTTATCATCTGATTCTTCCCTTTATTAATTAAGTTTTAAAACAGGCTTCATGTTGTCGAGCTGTTTCAGGTTTACAACAAAACTGAGCACTAAGCTTCCTGGAGTCTTGTCTGTCAGCATCTTACCCTTTAAGTGATGCAGATGCAAATATGAGGGCCCATTGCCTAGAGTACGGGTGGCAAACACAAGGTCATAGGCTGAATCTGGCCCCACACCTTCGCCTGCACCTTGTTTCCACCCAGCTCGCTTCACTGTTAAGGAGTATTACATTTATACTCTCCTAAAATGACATTCGGCCCTTTGAAAGCCACCGAGAGGCTGATGTGACCCACGGTAAAAATGAGGTTGACACCCCTGGTCTGCAGCAATTCATCCTTCTCAAAAACAGTGTCTTCAAAAATACTCCCCTGTACTCCACGTCCTCGTTTCTTTTTACGTAAGCACAAGGTATCAATCATGGCCCTGTGTGGTACAGAATCCCACCTGGAGCCTGCACTCACTCTGCATCAGCTGAAAATATTGGAGAGCCTTCTCGGGTGCTCCTTCCCTCCCCCCCGTGAAGTTCATATATATTCCCTGGGTAATTCTACAGCACTATTTAATGATTGAATGTATCCTTGATCAGGAAGTAGCAATCACCAAATAATAAGTGTAATCACATCAAGGAGGGCTTTGCTGTGCTGTCTGTGAAGCATGTCTATTGAGACCTGCACCTGCTTCAAATCAAGAAATGCTTTCAGGTTGTCAGATATTGGTCGTCAATGACGTCCGATAGAACTGCATGCAAAACACAGTTGATGTGTTTCTCTGACGACTTATGTGAACTGGCTCCTTTGTAGTTACGCTTGGTGGTTTTATGGGGAGGAAACTTACACCATAGTCCAGGAATAGAAAAATAAAAATGAGGATTTATATGCATTTTTTGCTCCTTTTCTACTCGAGGGAATAATTATTCTTTTTGGTTGGTGGCTGTTTAAAGGAATAATTTAAGTATATATCTTTTTGTCTTTCTGAATTATTTAATCTCAATATGCTCAGACTGTTGAAATTGGAATCCTCGTAGAACCCGAAGGACTAAAACCAGAGTAGGTGAGAATTGACTTACAAGCTATCATTTGGCATTAACAGAGAAGCCTTAAGTCACATAAACCAAGGTTATTCCCATAGAACTAGTTCTAGTTCTACACTAGAATTAGTGTCTTTCATGTCGAAACGGAAGACAGATTTCCTATGAGAACTTGGTATCTTCTCTTTCCATTCTATGCAAAGAAGTCCATGTGATTATTTTTCAATGTGTCTGTAAATTCCTTTTCATCAGTAATCTATGGGACATCACTTTTCAGTTCCACCACATTTTACTATTTATAAATCTCAGTCAGCTGAGGTATAGTAATGTTTGTTAGCAGTTAGAGAAAGTAAGATTTGAAATTTGTACATCTGACTATCAGACGAACAAGTCAGTGGATGTGGCATAATAGGAACTTCAGAGATAAGACGACCTGATTGCTGTCTGATTTTTTTCAGGTTCTGTCTAATCCTTTCCTCTTTTTTAACCCCGGCACATCTTCTGCCACAAAGGCTGCTGTTCAGATTGATGGGGCCTCTCCACAGAGGAGACACACAGGGGTGACGAGCTGAATGAGGAGAGGGATGATGATAAGCAGTCAGAAATTCGGCATAATTAAAGGGTGCTCTGCTGGCTTCTGCTGAGAGCATTTCAAATGATTTTCATGGACATTACAGGTCCCCGATGAGATCCTACTTGGCTGTGGCATTGTCCTTAAAGGAAGTCTTCTGCGATATCAGGAGAAGTGCCATTTCAGAGATCAGATTGAGTTGTAGCCATGATCATTTTTGTTAGCCGTCAGTTTGAATGTTCCCTCTAGATGGCAAATTGTAGTTCTTGAATGTGGGAATGACTCTTTCTCATAATGGTCTTTGTAAGGGCTCAGAAGTCAGCTTTTAGGGCAGTCTTATGATTGAATAATTATATCTTGGATGCTTGCAATGAACTAATCATTGTTCTGAGACGTAGAGGGTCAGAAACAAATGGAAACATTACTGTCTGCAAATAGTTCACATTGTGTTGGTAATAAACAGATACCATTGTAATAAGCAATAACAGATTACAAAAACATTTGAAACAGATATTGTTCTCTACTCATGGTAAACATGAGTTGTTTGTATTATTACTGGTTGGCATCGAATATTAATGGAGAAGCATTCTGACCAAAAATGTCAAGTACCTACTTTTTTGTCTGTGTGTCCATCTGTCTTACCTGTGCTTTACAAAAAATCTTTTTCAATCTTTTATGATAAAAATAAATACTCCCATTCATACCACTAGTACAAAACTGACAAAATCTGCTTCTAAAGTGGCTTAATGCCTTTCTAAAAATCAGTTTCTTTAATTTTACTATTTGGGGTTCTCCCTAGGGCTCAGGAACAAGCTATTTTTGTGCCTTTGCCATACAGTTTTTAACATCTGGGATGATTCTCGTTATTGACTTGTTTGCTAGTTTATTATTGATTTATTACTTCCTTACCAGCCCCAGTGAGAAGGACTTGTTTTGAAGGCAGGGGCTCTGTAGTTCTTGTTCACTGGTGTCTTCACTGGCAACAACATGGTACCTAGAACGTAGTGGGTGCTCAATAATTATCCATTGACTAGGAGAATGGCTAGTCTCTCTGAAGAATATTCTGAGTTACAGACACCATGATATTATAAGCAAAATCATCTGTCTCTTCCTGGAGTGACATTTTTTACCCAAACCTGTGCTCCTTGGTCATCTCTTCCTTTGGGATGAGCTTTCCCCTGGATGGTTCTCAGGTCTTCATGTAAACAGAGCCCATCTAGCCCCTTGAGACCCTGGTCAGTATTACAGCAGCATGAGGACGGATGGCTGGGGCCCCAGCAGAGGGCCAGCTACCCAGCTTCCGGCTCAGACTGAAGGGTTAACAGGGCTCCATCCTCGGGCAGATGTGTGGCCCCAGGCACTCTCCCTAGCCCCTGCTGCTGCTTTCCCTCACCTATCTAACTAACCTGTGTCTGCCTCATGGAGTCAGAGGCAGGATTAATAGAGGTAATATATGTAACACACTTAAGAGCGGTGCCCGACACATGGGAAGTGCTTGATAGATGTTATTATTACATTAGTCTGGGTGGAGTTATGTGCCTGTCTCCCTCCGTTGAGGTTAACGGGGATTCTGTACATATAAAGGTGGTGGCTGGGTCAGGTAGGGCTTGACTGCAAATTACCCCCTTATTATATTATTTTTTAAAGCCCTTTTTATGTAAAATGCCAGACAGTTTTAATTGCGAAATTTTTTTTCTACAAATGCCTGTGATGGGAATAGGTATTATCCTATTTCATAGCCAAGTCTGAGGCCTAGAAAGGTTAAATGACTTGCTGACGGACATAACACGTGAATAGTGACAGGGAGCTAGGAATGATGTGACTTCAGTCCGGTGCTGCAGACCAGGCTCATTCTCTTCAGTCGCCGTGTCCACACTTAATGCTACGGCCCTAATGGCCTGGACTCCTCTCACATCCCCTGACTGTAGAAGTGGCAGATGTCATGCATAGAAGGCAGGCTACCAGTCCAAAGTTGTGGCATGGACAGGAAGGCTGTACAATTGAAACATGACCCTTTCTTTCATTCCACTTTTATCTGAGGCCCATTTTTCTCCCTAGTCACATGAAAATACAATTTCTTTGCTTTGTGGGGATGGCATACCCTAGTTTGAAATTATTTCTGTCAATTGCAAAATAAAGTTATCAACCATATAAAATGAGAAAAGATCACCGTGGCAACTTCAAAAATAATAAAGTACGCTATTATAAGAGGTAAATTTTTGCACTAGCAGCAATTTATAATAAAACATTAAATCCATACTTATTCCGTGAAAATAAATCGGATCGCATTTGTCCCCACTTCTTTATAGCCACAGACTGTATTGGAGGAGAAAGCTGTAATGCAGAATGGAAATACACAAATAGAGAAATATTTCCCAGAGCCGCTCCTGTGACTGAGACTAAGGCGACCCAGTTTTGTTAAGGTTGCATAGTGATACATCGCAGATTGAAACTTGGGAGTAGAGGCTTCAAGAAAATGGGTCTGGGAGTTTTATCCTGGGCTGTGGAGGGGAATTAACAGTGTGGTGGTTGGGACAAGGACCATGTGCTATGGCACCAGGCAGGGCTTCTGGAAATATGTGAGACGTGACAAGGGTGACACTTCTAATAGGACCTGGAAGGGCAATGAGCCAGGCATCACATACAGCAGCCAGGTCGAAGTCAACAGCTGGTGACAGTGTTGACACAGAGGATGAATGCCACCCCTAGGAGGGACCCAGGGTGGCTCCAAGTTGCCTGGTGGCTGCTGTGCACACAAGGACCAGAGAGAAGAGCACTCAGGCTGAAGACAGGGCCCAGTGGGAGGGACAGAGTCCAGGCAGTGGCTCCTGGGGCTGCTAAGTGAACAGGAGACTCCATTCCAGCCTCTATTCTGGAAGAGAGAGAAAATACTGAAAGGGGAAAATATCAAACCGAACAAGGTAATCAGGTCCAACTTGTGGCATAAGATACCCCAGGCTAGCAAAGCCTTGGACCTTTTCAGTTTCCATCATGAGTTTTTTGAGGTAAAACCCACACTACTTTGGCTAATAAGAAGAATGCACAATGTTCTGCGATTTACTGAACATTAGTATATGTAGAGCCGTTCTTGTCTCATGGGACCCTTATAAAAACCCTGCCAGGAAACCTTATTATGCACCTGAGGAAACCTCCAGGCCCCTCCCTGCCACTTAGGAGCCTCAAGGTCAACCATCTATCTAGAATCCGTGCTCACAGCTATACATCCCCTTTGAAAAGGCCACCCTTTCTGGAACACGGATGTCAGTCTGTCTGAAGTGTTTCTTTTCTACTGAGCGTGCAAGCCCTGTTCGGGCCTCTCCCTCACAGTCTGGGCATCGCTTGGTGGAACCCCTGTTAACAAGGCCAAGTTCACACTGACTTGCAGCAAGTAGATTTGTTTGTTCAGGTAATAGAAGCCTCACTGGGTAGGTCTGGAGCTTTAGGAATGGACTGACTCAGAGACTTGTCATGTTCCCCCCTCGCCCCTCAGCCTAGTGCCTCCTTTCCACATGCTTCCCAGCTGTCTCCCCGTGTGCCCCCAAGACTGCACCACTTCAAGGTGGCAGAACAGATGGACTAGTTTCCGTTTGGCCTTCCATTCTTCCACCCTGGAGATGCTCTTCAGCTCCTCGTCCCCAGCAGGAGCATGGAGACTCACTGAGATTGGAGAGACAAAGGCCATCGGGCAGCTGAATGTAGCTTGCTAATAGGCCTGCGATGGACGGTTGGAGCCACTGAGGTCAGCAGCGAGGAGGCTGGAAGAGGATGGGGCTGCTCTAGATGGGAACTGGAGTTAGTTACTAGGACAGAGAGCATTGGATTCTGGGCAGCAAAACATCAAACATCTCGAGTGGCAGATAAGACACAGGAGGTTTAGTAGAAACCTGAACTGCAAAGTCAGTACCAGGTGTTTAGCTGGGCCCTGCAGGTGCACGCTGGGGGCTGCATCTCATGTTGTTTTAAAGGCTTGATGGGATGCGTTTACCTTATGTTTGTGGTGAACAGAATGAATTCATCCCTCCACACTTTTTCTTTAAGATATAATGTAATGTATGAATATAATACATAAACCAAATAGCTTGGGGAGATTAGGGAAAATAGAGGTCTCCTTCTTCCTTATCATCACCCTCTGTTCCGTAAATCTTTATCCCTTGTCCTCAGGGTAACCATTATAATAGATTTCTTGTTCAATTCTAAAAATAAAAAAGCATATAGCAACGTGTGGGGTTTTTTCCTCCAAAATTTCATAATAGAAAAAGAAGAAACATTTTCCACCTCGTGCAAGGAAGCTAGTACAACTCATTTTAAAATATAAAAATGGAAAAGCTCAGACCATTTTACTTTTTAATATATTGGCACAAAAACATCTTAACATAGCAGATTAAATGCAAATACGTATAAAAGAGAATATTCCATGATGAATGAATTTATTTCAGGTATACAAGAATAGTTTCTATCAGATCATTCATAAATGTTATTTATCACATTAATACATCAAAATAGAAAAATTAGATCTCATTAGATGGAAAAGATAGCTGATAAAATTACTTATTCAACACAAAGCTTTTTGTAAATTAGAAACAAAAGGGAACTTTCCTAACATGATAAATGCTATCAATAACAAATAAAAGCAAACATCAGCCTCAAGTTATAACTGTCAAAGCATTATTTTTAAAATAAGAAATGAGGCAAACTGTCCACATCACCACATCTATGGTAATCCTAGACAGTGTAATGAAAAAGGGAAAAGAAATTGGAAGACTAAGGAATGAGTTGTAGGAAATTAAAAATTATTTACATGATAAGGTTGTTTTCAATGAAGACCTAAAAAGTCTACAAACAAATTATTAAAAATTATAGAAAATACTTCCTCAGGAGGATTAGATATAAAATTAAGTCGGTTGAGTTTCTATATACCAGGAACAAAGTATTTAGAGAAAAGAAATTTTCAGTAGCATCAGAGAATTTTACTCACTTGGGTGATTGACATACAATGCAATATACAGATGAGGTATCATAGACTATTACACATGAAACCTATGTAATTTTGTTAATATCACCTCAATGAATTTAACTAAAAATATAACAACATGTGCAAGAAATTTGTAGGAAAATTATTTAAAAATACTTTAATCACAAAAAGCCTTAAATAACTGTCATGGTCACGCATGACAACACTGGATATGTAAAAATACAAATTTTCACTTAAATAGAAATACATTTCCAATCAAAGTCTAGTTTTTGAGTTAATAAGATGATGTGAAATCATGGAAGAGTAAAGGACCAAAACTAGCTAGACTGTTTTCGAAGAGAGTAGAAGTTACTCTCTCAGATACCAGGGTTTATTAAGAAGTTAATAAGTGAGTCAGTATATTATTGGTTCAGAGATAGACTAATGACCAATGGAATAGAGAACCAAGAAGCAAACTTACACATTGATGGAATTTTGGAATATTATAAGTAAGACATATCAGGTCAGTGGACAACTGAGGGACTGGCCAGTAAATGGAGCTGAAAATTAAATAGATGGAAAACAATATATTTTCATCTCTATTTTGTGTAAGTAACATAGAAGAAAATTTAGAAGGTGTAAGGGTCAAAACAAAATCTTACTAGAAGCTCTGTATGTTTCTTTTAAACATAATTATCATCCATCTATTTACCAAAAGGGGGAGGATATTAGGCAGTAATCAAAACTAATGAATTAGGCACACACAATATGGATGACCCTAAGCAATCTAATATTAAGATAAAAAGTAAGCCTTAAAAGATATCTACATCGTGATGCCCTTTTTAATAAAGATATAAAATTAATACATAATATAGAATATCTTGAGGTAAACTATAGTTCTGCATTTTACATTCAGGTTTGTATTCCATTTTAGTCAATTTTTGAAGAGGGTATAAGTTCTGTATCTACATTGGTATTTCTGCATTTGTATATTCAGTTTATCCAGCACCGTTTACTGAAGAGAATATTTTTGTTTCATTCTGTTGCCTCTGCAACTTTGTCAAAGATTAGTGGACTATATATATTAAAGTGGGTCTCTTTCTGGGCTATCTATTCAGTTTATTTGTCTCTTCTTTTGCCAACACCATGCTACCTTGATTACTGTAGTTTTATAGTAAGTCTCGAATTCAGGTAGTGTTTATCCTTTAACTTTGTTGTTTCTCTTCAATAATGTGCTGACTACTCTAGGTCCTTTGCCTCTCTACAAAAACTTCTGAATCATTTTGTTAATATCCACAAAATAACTTACTGGGATTGCATTGAATTTGTAGATCAATTTGGGAAGAATTCATACCTTGTTCAATTGAGTCTATGAATGTGGACTGACTATCTCTTCATTTACTCAGTTCTTATTTAATTCTGTTCCTCAAAGTTTTGTAGTTTTTCTCATATGATCTTTTATTTTTTCTGTGAAATACATACCTACATATTTTATTTTTGGAGATAAAATATGAATGGTATTGTGTTCTTAATTTCAGATCCCACTTGTCCACCATTGTTTCTTGCAACCTTGCATTAATCTTTATCAGTTCCAATTTTTTGGTCAATTCTTTCATATTTCTACAAAGTTGCTTATGTCATCTATGAGCAAAGATGGTTTTGTTTCTTCCGTTCCAAGTAGTAAAATATCTAGGCACAGCAATCTTCTTCTTAATAGTTACCATTGTCTGATCCCAATAGCCACCAACTTTTACAAATACAAGTGATAGGTGTATAGCAATGACCTTTTGGAGTCGCTCCTTGTTATGTTAATTTCTAAGTGTTTTTTATATATATATATATATATATATATGTGTGTGTGTGTGTGTGTGTGTGTGTGTGTGTGTGTGAGTGTGTGTGTGAGTGTGTGTTTCTTTTGAGGTTGGAATCATAAATTCTCAGAAAGCCTCAGGGAAAGCGTCTTGAGAACCCAATAGAAGTGCACTTCATTTTAATTGCCTTCTATTTGCAAACCAAATCCAGAACAGGATATTGCAGGACCTGCTAATTTATACAACATAACCCCTATTTCTATCTATCAGACTCCATTATTTATGTAAGATATTCTGTCATCACTGGTTAACAACTCTGTTTGTCCTTAGTATCCAGGTTAGTGTTTCTACGGGTCACATTTTGCTGGTAGGTAACTTGAGAAAATGAATATGCAAACCGTATGCTCACTTATGTTCTGCATAAGGGAAAACACAAGGTAAGGCAGAGCTTCCCTGATAAAAGGTGAAAGGAGATGTTTTAACCAGCACTTTGAGCCTAGTTTGTTGAATTTAACGGCATGAATTTGGGTTAGAAGAGCAACTATTATAAGGTCTGTGGGGAATACAAAGATAAATGTGATGCAGTTCTCTCTCTTGGGTTAAAATCAAGAGAGGCAGGTGGATTTGTAACTAACTATAATATAGTCAGACTATTACAACAGAGAAAGGGAAGAGTAGGTTGACAATAGTTTTGGTTTTATTTTTGAGGTAGGTTGTAAATTCCCTTAAAACATTTTTATTTTTAAATAATTACAGACTCTTAAAAAGTCGCCAGACAACATGGAGGGATCCCATGTACTCGTCAACCAGTTTCCCCCAATGGTACCATCCTATGGAACAAGTACATTAATCAAAACTAGGAAATTGACAGTTACCTAGACGTCAGACTTCACTGAGTAGCCTTTTAATACATGGAAATGGTGGCAGGAAGGAGAAAGGAACTCTAGGCTGAGAAAATAGCATTTCACTTTATAAATGAACGAATGCGGAAGCTCAGAGAGATTAGACAACTTGGTGATTTCATTTTCTTTCCTTTGTTAGTTAGTGACTGAGCCCTGGTCTCTGGGGTCTTAGTCCAGTACATGTCTCCCCAAACCATGGTCTTCTGTGATGGAATAAACATGCGATTATTCTTCTGTAATTTCCATCAACACCCTACTTAGGCATTTTTTCCCTCTGAGTCCATAGAGCCTAGTGCAATGTCTGGCATACAAAAAAAACTCAATAATATTTATTGAATAAGTAAACCAGTGAATTATGTTTTTAGGCCCTAGAAACTGAAGGAGGGTCAAATCAACAGAGGATAACAAGATAAATCACACCCCATAATTAGCCCACTGCAACGGAAATTCATTACTAAAAGTCAATTTACAGTTGGGCAAAATACCAGATACAAGAGGAAAGTTGGGCAGAAGAACGCATTTTATTTGAATCCTGATGAATTGAAAATGACTACCCCTGTTGCAGCTACGCTGGGCAGTAAATCTGTACATACAGGGTGTGCGTAGCCAGTGCACCGAACAAGGACATCCTTTCCTGCCTTTAGAACCTAGGCATCAGCTGTGCCTTCCTGGGGATCATTAGAGTTTTAGCTTAATTCCAAGCTTAAAAACAGAATCATTACAGAAATGCTGCTTTTCTCATTGAACAGTCTGTAGGGTAGCTGGTTGCCAAATGAAGCTGCACATGGCACTTGTTAACTTAATTAGCAACCTCCCCGCTGACAATCGGTCTGACAAAGTGCCTGTGGTGAGGGGTGCACATCGCCCTGAAACTACAGCCACTTCAAGAGCAGTGGGGTCCTGCAGGTATTTACGTTACCCTTCCAGCGGAGGAAACCTGACTTCCTGGGGAGATCTTCATCTGCCTCTTGAAGCCCCCAGAGCAAGGCCGTGTGGGCACCTGGCAGGGCAGAGAAGCAGACCCTTTCCAAAGGCCGCATGCAAGCAAAGTCCCTAAGGGCTGATGGATATACTTGTGTCTCCATTAATAGCACAGAAAGCAAACTAATTAATTAGAGGGTGCACTGAATGAACTCCATTTATCACCAAATGGCCCAAGTGATAAATGAATTCTTTAAGAGCTTATTGAAAGCAGGAAGGAATCAAGAAGGCAATTGCTGAGGGTTCAAGCCGGTGTGTTCCTGAGAATCGCAGGTTAGCAGCGGGGTCCGGACTTCCTGCTGGCAGGGGAGCAGGGCTGAGGGCCTGGGCAGGTTGCTTCACTAGCAGATCTCCAACTGCTGGAGGCTTGTCTCTCTTCCTCAAAATCTGTCCATATTGTCCTCATTTCTGATTCCTGAGGAACGGAGGCTCAGGTCTGAAATGCTGATGTCAAAGGAGCAGAAGGCTTCTCCTTGCTGTTCCTCTGGGATGTCAAAATGCAGACTTGCCTGCCCTCAGGCTGCTGCGATCATGGAGTGAGAATGGTTCACTCTGAGAGCCTTTTGAGAGGGACAGAAAAGAGAGAGGTTTAGAAGCAGTGAACACTGTTGTCACTTTGAGTGTATCCTGAGAATATCTACTTGATAGGGCTTAGAGATTTACCTGAATGTAATTGTTCATTTCTATGACTATTTTATACATACAGGGTGGGGTGCAAATGTACATTTACAGTTGTGAGTACATGAAATATAGTTTATTTGTATATTATCAAGTATTGTATTATTATCCATATGAACTATATACCTATTTTTGCCCCACCCTGTATATAACTATAAATATATATAAACATTTATGTATAGATTTATTTCCCCCTTCACCATCCATTTGCTCTTTGGCATGCTTTTTAGGCCTCTGGCATATAGAAGAAAAACAACAGTGCATAAGAAAAATGGATTTTCCTGGCGTTCACGCATTCCCATTTGCTCCCTTATTTTCTTTGTCTGAGCCTCTTTTCTCCTGTAACCCATCACATCACTGCATCTTGCTAGGGCCTTAGAAACCAACATCATTGATTCTCTCTCTCTCTCTCTCGCTCTCTCTCTCTCTCACTCTCTCTCACACACACACACACACACACTGACCTGGTTGCCTTATATTTTGTGCCACTAAGTTTGTGCCACTAGACACTTGAAGAGGTTTTGTAAAAGGAGGGCGACTATTGTAAATTAATTGTAAGTCATGTGTGAACCCTGCTATGTCTGTGAAAGTCTGCTGCTTGCCTTGGAAGCCACAGTAGCTGCTATTGAACTGCTGAAAAACATTCCTGATACCTTGGGAGTTGTTGTATGGAGTTGAATAATGCAGGTTAACGTACTGATTTTGTATGTATTGCAACAGGAGAGCATTAAAAGATGAGTTGGTCCTTATGTAAGGATGCCACACACATCTCGTGTCCTCTGTCTCCATTTTGTGGTATTTTGTGGCTATCTGGATGTAACAGCTGATACTTTACAGATCATCAGAGGATGTCCTGCGTCCTCTTCACTTTATTAATTCAGCACCGCACACACTTGATACTCTAGAACTTGGCGATAGATTTGCTAAGTGGATTAAAAATTCCCCTGCTCTCTGTATACCCTGAAGATGATACTTGCTAATCTACCTCCTTCTAAGTGGAGTTGTATTAATTGGATCAGAGCGAAGCACATGGTTCTGGGGATGGCAACAGCTGGCGGGCCTAAGACTTCACAGGCCTTCTCTGGCCTGTGGGTATGGGAGCAAATGGAAATGGCCCATGACAGCGTCTAATCTGATTGGTGTCTTATGTAAAAAATAGTTCTAATTCATACCCAGCATTCCCTATGGTACCACTAAAATTGTTTATATTGATATTAGGGAGGTGACATTATGTAGTGAAAATTACTATTGATTCAGGGTCAGTGGATGAAGATTCAATAATTCTGTCATACTTTAGGTTTAGTATTTTAGGAAAGGTTAACCCTTTAACTTGTAATGGCTTCGTCAGTCCGGAAAGAACAGCTTAGCACCTTCTTAGAGCAATGATCTCATTTGTTGTTTGGATCTCCATTTTTATTATAACCTTATTTGGTAGTTGGCCTGTGGTCTGAAGAGTACAGAAAAAGGAGAGGGAATTACCGGTTGGAAGGTAAAGGACACACACACAACACAAATCTAGAGAATAGACCCTCTCGTGTTCTTTAAGGAGAGCCAGCACGGACGTGTTCGCAGCCCAACCCTGCCGGAGTCACACGTAACAGGAATGATGTTCTCGGGCTGGGTTGTCAACCGAAAGGCTCAGTGATGGTGGGTTTGCTCCTTAAGTCCAACCTGAACCGTCAGAATGGTTCTCTTCACTGCTCTTCAGTGCTCAAAGTGTCTCTTGAGCATGACGGTCTCAGAGCCACGGCTGAAGTGGTATCGGCATCACTCCTACCCCTCCCTCCAAAAAAGCAAGTCTGAGCCCCAAACACATTCTGAACTGAAACCACCTCAGTTTTTCTACCTCACCATCAGCATCTTTTTCTAATGAAATATAAGGATATTATATTTGATCAGCAGCAACTTGTATCTTATTACCAACTAGAACTATGCGTCCGTAGTTTAACAAAACTATGCATCCAATCTAACAAAAATAATTTTCTATAACTGGTAGGGATTTACTTTCAGTCATTTTTTGGTAGTTTTGTATTTGTGTTTCAAAGGGACACTTCCATGCCTTTGCTTTCCGCAGACTCAGCAAGCTGCTGTCCACATTTTGGGGACCTATTCTATTTACCAAGCTATTTGTGTTTAGCTTCACGCCCACCCTTGTGTGTTCTGCTCTATCTTGGGGAGCTGGGGCTCTGGAAAGCACACTGTTTTGTGGCCATCTCACTGCACAACTGCCAGCCAGGGGTCCTGCAGGAGGGGCCTCAAAACTTGGGGACGACGAAGGGATTTGTCCCCATATGTGTCCTGCTTCTTTTATTTTTTAAATGTAATTTTATTGAGATGTATACAGCTGTTGGTTGATACATTTATGTGGTGTGATTGATTACCTCTCTAGGGAGTGAACACCCTACCACATCAAGTCATTATCAATTCTTTTTTTGTGGTGTGAACAATTAAGATCGACCGTCTTAGCAGCTCTGAAGTTTCTAATCCAGCGCTGTTGTCTGTCATCACTGTGCTGTGCATGAGCTCTCGAGTCCTTATTTATTTATCTGCTGGTTACAGGTTTCTCCCCTTAGACATCTCACCAACTCCCCCAGCCTTTCTTCACCCAGCAGCCGCAGTTCTTTGCAGAAGCAGCACTTAATCCCCTTTTGGGATTTATGTAACACTTGCTGGCCAGCCCTAGAGACACCTGCACCCGCCAGCCAGTGTCCCCTCTTGAAAGGTCTGAGTTTCAGGCCCCTGGAGCTCCTGTCCAGTGTGGGTGCGGTGGCTGCTTCCCGCAGGTGCCACCTCCACCATGTCTCAGTGTTCTGGGTTTTGTTTTGCCTGTTCAGTTAATATAGTTAGCAATTCTTTATACCAACTTAATCCTGCATGTTATATCCTCTCTGTTATGAGAGCTATTACGAGTTCTGTCTCTTGACTGGATTGTGGCTGTCGCTGACCCAGTAGACTTTTATCTCTGCGTCGCCATTTCTGGGCCCTTTCCGGAAGCCAGCCCTAGAAAATACTCTATGCTGTCATCCCGCCCTCCCAGCAAGGAGGCCTAAGCAATTGCTTTCATGGGTTTTGGGGAAGACCTCATGTAATGAGTCTCACTTCTTCAATAAAAGGTCACACTTCCCTTACTGTCAAGGCTCTGAAGCCACCAGTGTCTCTACAGGAAAACACTCAAGGTTGATAGCATTTACATGCAGATTGTGTTTAGTCATCTTCCACATAACTTCATTAAGTCATAGGCCTTGGGAGGAAAATTGAGAAATCATTTCGTTAATTTGCTTGCTTCAGGCAGAACTAAATCTCAATACTTGCATAATTTAGTTTTTCCATCAAAGCTAGCTAGATAGCAGGCATTCAAAAAATGAGTAAATGAAAGAAATCCACAACCTAGGCATAATAGATTGTAATGACTTGATAAGAAATTTCTTATCTAGATGGATGGTTTTTACTCATAAATCTTTATTTTTTTCTAAATTATCGAATATTGATACTATTTCCTTGTGTTCATACATTCTGTTTGCATCAGATATTCAATTAGTTAAGTAGGTATGAAAGAAAAATACTATATAATAATCTTTAAATCTCTAATGATCTGAAATAGGCTATTTAAATTTTGCTTTGCATTTTATAACATATATAAGTTTCTATATTCTCAAATTTTACTGTTATTTGTAGCCAAGTCTATGTTAATGTTAAGATGGATAGTAACCAAGACAAGATTTTCTTTTGGGTATCTGTCCTCTGCTACCAATCAGTTAGTTCAGGGGTCCCCAACTTTTTTGGCACCAGGGACTGGTTTCAGGGAAGACAGTGTTTCCAGTCCAGGGGTTGGGGGATGGTTTCGGGATGATTCAAGCACATTACATTCAAGTTCAACTCTGTTGCATAGCCCAGTTCCTAACATGCTGGGACCGGTGGTCCACAGCCTGGTGACTGGGGACCCTGGCTTAGACCATGTGATCCACTTCCTGTCTTAGCCCTTAATGCTCTAATGACCCTGTGAGTTGTTTGTCCAGATCTAAGATCCAACGTGGGATTTCTAGCTATGCCATAAGGCCTAGACTTTTTTGAGTCAACATAGGGACTTTCCACGTGACACAGAAATCTCTTAAGTCTCCACCAAAGAAGAAGGCTGGGTCCTGGCTGCTGTCATTGCCTCTTGTGGTAAGGCGCCCAGGCATGGTGAGCTTTGATCAGTCCCAGGCTCCTTCCAGACCCCTCATCTCTCGGAAATTCTGCACCTCTTTGAGCTCTGGAAATTCATCAGTGGGATTCAATTTATTTTGCTCACATACCCCCAAAATAATTTGGAAAATCTATTCAATCACTACTCACACATTTTATTTTCATTTCGTCCTAAATCAAAATAGTTGCAAAGGATATGAGTTTAGTGTGTTGTAAATATTGACATTTTGAAATAGAACTGCTGCATCACTTTAACAAATGTATCCAGTGTAATTGAATTCATAATGATTTGATATTCACCATCATCTATATTAAAAACATGGAACAAACTCTTCTTTCAAAGTCACAAATTCTCTCTTGGTCCTTTATCTCTACGGCTTATATATCTGTTTCACTGGCCCTTCAGAATCTGTTCTAGTCTGTTTTAATGCTTGCAAGTCTTTTAATTATTACCCGGTGGTAGGTAGCAAAACTAGCGCCAATGCTTCAGCCATCCTTTTACCATGTACCTTTGTACTGTCCTCCCAGTTGGGCCCTGGGACTGATGGCGTGACTTGCTTTGGCCATGGTGAGGCTGGTAAACATGACATAAATGGAGGTTTGTGAAGTTTTCAGGCAGCCAGCTGGAGCAGAGCTGTGTGTCCCCATATCAGTCTGTGTTTCAGTGAGAAGGTCACCATGATTTTACTGTAGTAAAATCTAGAACCGACCCACCCCGCCATACTTCTCTATAAAATTAATTGCTTTTGGTTTCTGTGCCATAAGCTATAAACAGTACAAAATAATGTTTCTTCATCTTCATCAACTCCATTTTTCTAAGCACCTGGTTAATTTAAAGGCTCCAATATATTATAAAATGTAATGATTATTAAAAAGGCAGCATTTTATTGAAAATCCATTCCATGTAGGAGAAATGAAGATATATTTCAATTATTTTAAGAATTTACGGATGAGTACTATGTGTGATTGAATGAAGCAAAACTCGTACATCTATTAAAAAGTTTTACCGAGGTAAGTGTTCAGAAATCTTGTCCACCTACGTTAAGTACATGAGAATGACAGTGGTTTTATTATAGCAATGTCATGCAGTTGTTTTATGTCTCCCCTGGTTATATGCCAAATTCACAAAGTGATTCCTAATCAAGAGTATTTGTAGTGACTGGGCAGTTGATGACTCTACAGCTTCTACCTGAATTTTTAACATAAAGACTGAATATCCGAGTTACAAACTAATCTTAATTCAGCTTTTAGGGGCATTTACTTTCTCAACACGAATACCAGTCATTCAAATTGTCTCTTTTATTGCATCCCAAAAGTTTTGACAACTGGGCAACTTACCAAAAAATAAGGTCCTGTTTTGTAAAATGGAAGGACTATTGTAAAAAGAGAAGGGGGTGAGTTCTTTGTGAGTTCTCAGGCCAGTAAAATTTGGAAGTGGAACATCTGGAAGTTAATTGTACTTAACATAAACCCTCAGAAATCATTGCCCTTGGAAAATACCTGTGTACTCTCAGGGGCAAGCGAACTCTGCTATGCAGATCGCTGCTCTGCGCTACACCAGGGAGGTCAGGCTGTTTCCAGCCTCAGATACCCACAGCTATCACCAGCCACTTCTCTTTCATGTCCATAGCGTATTGCATGAGACAGTTCAAATGTAGAACTCCTTTGAAAGACTCACTGTCTTCCCAGGCTAGGCATGGGTAAGAGACATTGGTTGGATGCACCAGACTTATCTGGATGTTATGTTACTTTTCCATTAGAGGGATGATCGTAGTAAAAAGCAGAGGCAGCACTTGGATAAGGATTAGGTTCTGCTGTGATGTTTGGCCAGTATTCTATAGTAAAATAGGTTGAACAGTAGTTTTGAGAGTAGAAATCAGTGTGGTTTTTTTGTTGCTTAGATCTGTTTAGCATTCAGTTTCTTATGTATGTACTTATTTTTTTCATGTATTTTATTTTATTGTTCTTCAGTTACAGTTGGCCCAATTTACCCCCACCATTGCTCTCCCCTGCCCCACTCACCCCTTACTTCTACAGTCAGTCCCCACCCTGTTGTCCATGTCCATGGGTTTTTTATACTAGTTCCTTGACTAGACCCTTCCCCTGCTTTCCCATTTTCTCCCCTCCAGTTGATGTCGTTTGTTCCTTGTTTCCATGTCACTGGTTCTATTTTGCTTGTTTGTTTTGTTCATTAACTTCACTTACAGGTGAGGTCATATGGTGTTTGTCTTTCACTGCCTGGCTTGTTTCAGTTAGCATGATACTCTCCAGTTCCATCCATGCTGTCCTGAAGGATGTTTTTATTCCATCCTAGTTGGTGTTTCAATCCATAGTGGTTACCATGACTCTTCTATCTCAAGCCTTGTTGTTCCCCCTTTCCACTCCGTGTAGACTACCCCACTTACAGATCCAGAAGAATTTTCTTCTTCTTATGGGTTGGACCTTTCTCTTAAAGAACATAAATAACATCCTCCTCCCCCACCCCACCTCTAATTTCAGCATTGATACTTTGCATTGATTCTCTCTTGAAAGACCAGGCATAGGAAGTCATGTGGATTTCTAAAAGCCTGGGAAGGGCCAGGCTAACTTTACTGCTCCAGCTGTATCCATTTTCCTTTTTGAATGGGGAGCAAGCTTCATGGGTTGATTTTATATGGAATAATTGAAGGAGGAAAACAAAACCCCGATAAAGTCAAGGAGCAAAACAAACCCTCTACAAGAAGATGGGAAAACTGCATGAGAGTCAAGCCATTCTCCACATTCCTATAACCTATCACTGTACTAAAGTGTTTACATTGTGTTTTGACCTGAGATATTCTGAAGTATACATTTTATATTCAGCAGCACATTCTGTTTAATTATGCATTTGTAACCCTGCCTCGTGTCTTAGGGACTCTACAGGGAGGCCGCCTGAGCAATGATCAGACACCGTCAGTACTAACAGCGTTGCAGGAGGTGCCAGCTCACCCACAGAATAAGGCCTGAACTCCTCAGTGTGGGGTCTGCTGCCCCCCACCTTAATGGATTGCAACCAGCTCTTATGTAAACACTTGAACTGCCCTAAACGTTTTCTCATCGTTTCCACATGTCCTAATGGCTCTGGCATCCTACTTCCACTTGCTTGGACTCCTCCTTCCCTGCTGTCCCCTGAAAGGAGCTGTGCACACAGATATTCTTTATTTTTTCATTAAAATCGCATTCTTTCCCTGGCTGGTGGCACAGTGGATAAGGCACTGGCCTGCAAACCCAAATGTCGCTGGTTTGATTCCCAGCCAGGGCACATAACCAGGTTGCAAGCCAGGTCTCCAGCCAGGTCCAGAGCTGGAGGCAGGTGAAAGACAACCATACATGGATGTCTCTCTCCCTCTCTGTCTGTCTCTCTACTCCTCTCTCTGAAAGTAATAATTTTTTTTTTTTTAAATCTCACTCTTGCCATGCTTTGCTTGGGTGTCTGCCTCTAACACTTCACCAAAACTTTCCTTGCAGATTCAATGGCTGTCTTGTCATCAAATCCTATGGATCTCTCCCTGTCTCTGTCTCTTTCTTTCTATGAAGCTTCAGTCTGTTTTCCACCTATCTCATGGCCTCCTTACCTACCTTCCAGCTTCTGCCTCTCAAAGCAGTGGACTCAAAGGAGGATTATGGAAGAGGGTCTGAGTGGGGAGCCCATTCAATGAGAATGCAGAGGTCAGGGACCCCTTCTGCTGGCTTTGAAGAAGTAAGCTGCTGTGTTGTGAGGTCTGTGAAGGGGCCACCTGGCAAGAAATGACCTCCAGGAGCTGAGAGTATCCTAAAGCTGACAGCCAGCACAAAAACTGGGGACCTTTGTCCTTCAGCTACAAGACACTGAATTCTGCCAACAGCCATGTGAGGGTGGAAGATGATCCCAAAGGCCAGAAAGGAGCACAACCTGAGGTAACACCTTGATTGAGAGACCGAGCAGAACACACAGCAAGGCTACACATGAACTGGTCTCCTGGCTCATGTGAACTGTGACATAACTCATGTATGTTGCGTTAACTTCTAAGTGTGTAGTAATTGGTTACATAGCATAGAAGATGAATAGGGGTAAACAGCTGTTTTTGTGCTACTTTGCTATAGTTGCTGTACATCTGAAACTGCATCAATGCAGAAAAGATGCTACGTACCCTACCTGTCCAGGTACCACCTTCTCATTGCCCTGCTCAGAAGGCTATCAGCTAAGCTAATAAGCATAATCAATATCTCAAACATTGCATTCAGTTGCTCAAATGAGAATGGAGAATAAACAACAATAGCCACAGCTATGAAATGTCTTCAAAATCTCACACTTTTATTATTAATAATATTTCAGTCAAATATAATGGATGTTTATTTTCATATGATCAAGTTTGTGCTTTCACTTCTGGCCATGATGAAGAAATCAGGACAGGATCTTTCCTCCTGCCATAAACAACAAGAAAACTGGACAAAATAAGAGATAACACGTTCAAACACTGAGCAGCAAGAGGGAACAATCAAAATCCCTAAGAGAAGGGGACAACATGAGGTGACCCATGGCACTTGTCCCAACTGTCTACCGTGAAGCATTTTCTAAACCCCAGTTCAGGGTTGAGGATCTTCTGCAGGGCCCAGAGGTCTGATGCATTGTGGAGGCTGAGACACCAGTTTAGGGTGGCTGAAATAGTTCAAAAAGTGGGCAGAATTTCAGAGGGAAAAGCAACACAGAGAAGTGCTTCAAGAAATTTCATGCTTCCCTTGAGCTTATTTACTGAATATTAAACTTCACCTTCAGAAAGTTGGGAGAAAATCTAGGAAGCCTAAATGGAACAGTTCAGGGAGATCCCTACAACCAGAGAGATCACTGGGTTCTGCTAAGACAAAGCTGAGAAACTATGTCAAATAGCAGAGCATTTAGTAGACCCCCAATGGTCCAGGGTAATGGTAGTCAATAAGGTTATTGTTGTTTGACCTTATATAAGGTGACCTTGCTAAACTCGTATTTTAGTTCTCAAATATTTTTCTAGAAACACTGGGATTTTTTACCTAGGCAATACCTTTGTATGCTTAAGAGACAGTTTCACATCTCTAATCCCTCAACTGTAATAGTAGGACTAAAACCTTAAACTATCCAGAAGGTAGCTTCCATAGGATTTGTCAATAAAAGTTATTTTTTAAAAACATGCAACAGAGTAGGAGAAGCAAAAATAAAACTATATTGAACACTGTTTTTTTGTTTAAAAACCCTTATTTTAAGTCTGATTTTTACCAATTACTAAATATAGGAAATTAAAAAAAAAAAGTGCTTAGCTGCTGTGGGTTTTCTCATTCCAATTTATAAAGGAAGAATCCAATACTTAATCCACAGAACTATATAGTGAGACTTGAATGAGAAAATATACATATAAGGGCTTTGCAACTCATAAGACTAATATATATTTAGCACTCTTTCTCTTATAAATCTCAGCAAAAAATGTGGCCTTTGAAAAATAAATTTTGAATTTTTTTAAATTAAAAGTTTCAAACTAAATAGGAGCCACTCTTCTGAAAGAAGAGCATTATTAGAATTTATTTTTTGTTGTTTTTCTTGTTTTGATTTAAGTAACATGAATATTCTCAATTCATTTTGGAATAAATATTATCAATATGGAATGGACAAATTTAACTAAAATTACATATTAACCACTAGGAGATTCTGTTGATGTTTATGTTGACAGTCTATTCACACAGACATCCACATACAGACAGGGAGAGAGATGTATGTAGATATACAGGTAGGATTCCCCCCTTAGCTGCAGGGGATACATTCCAAGATCCCTAGTGGAAACTGCAGATAATACTGAACATTTCTGTACAGTATATGTAATTTTTTCCTACACATATATAACCTTTTAACTTAAAGGAAGCACTTCTCTGGTATAGAACATGAAGGGATGCTAAAAACTCAGTTATCAAGGTAAATCATGTTTTAATTCAATATTTCAAAAAGCCAAATAATTAAAAGATTCATGATAAACAAATATCGAACTTTAGAAGTGATTTACTTATTTATTTCTGATTCCCTGGCGAGAGAAAGGGTAGGGAGGAGAAGGGGGATGGTAGGGGAGGGAGGGGAGAGAGAGAGAAAGCGAGACGTTGATGAGTTGTCTCCGGTATGCACCCTGATTGGGATCATAGCACCCAGGCTGGGGACCAAATCCACAGCCTAGGCATGTGCCCTGGCCCAGAATGGGACCCTCAACCTTTCGGTGTACGGGACAATGCTCCAACCAACTGGCGGGTTCGAGAAAAATTGAGAGAGCACGCTTGGTCATTTTTTGTTGTTTTAGATCTCTACAATAGAAACAGAAACCATGATCATATATGATTATAACACATACTTTTTTTTCAAATAACTTTTTGTCTCCTCTTAGTTTCTCCAAGTTCAGTCTGAAAACTTAAATCTTACTTTATATCTTCTACCACGTAATAGTTAATTTATCATTCAGTCACACACTTCTTGCAGTCCTCTTGTCTCTAAATTCTTATAAAATAAACATTTTTTTAACTTTTCACATAGTTTATAACTATGTGTAGATGTCAAAAAATGTCAACTCAATCTTCATATTCCTTGTAGTGACAGCTTTATAATAGATGTACAATTTAAGGACTTGGTTTACTTTAGAATACCTTAGGCATTTGGTTTTTAAAAATACAGAGATTAGTCCTGGCTGGTGTGGCTCAGTGGATTTAGTACCGGCCTGCAAACCCAAGGGCCACTGGTTTGATCCCCAGCCAGGGAACATAATGGTTGCCTTTCACCTGCCTCCAGCTACGGACCTGGCTGGAGACCTGGCTTGCAACCTGGTTATGTGCCCTGGCTGGGAATTGAACCAGCGACCTTTGGGTCCACAGGTTGGCACCTATCCACTGTACCACCAGCCAAAGCCTATTTGTTCATCTTTTAAAAGAAATAAGCTGTGTGTATAGTCTGAGACGAGCTCTCCTGTATTTTGCTCCTCACTAAAAGATGATGTCTTATCCAGTATACTTCCTTCAAGGGCTTTTTTGTTTTCTTTTAATGTTCTTCACCTTTAAATATAACACAACATGAAGGTTTCGCAGATTGATGGGCACCATATGACAGTTCTGGCTAGAGTGCACTGCTGTGTCCTCACAGTTTGCCCCTAGAGGATTTTCCTCCATTTTTCTAATGACAGCATAGCCTAGCACAGTGGCAAGAAAGCAACCAACATTTATTGCTTTGCATTAGTTTCATATTTATATGTTCAGGGTTTGCTCATGTGAGTTATTTTCCCCCTTTGCATGTTAATGTCATAAAACTAGTTGAAAGAAATATGCAACATTCACATGGACTCTAGTGAACACCTAACATTCTACAGCTGTTAAAATTACATAGTTCAAAGTACGTAACCCTCTTACATCCTCAGAGCCTCTCAAACCTGTTAAGTGTGGACCACCTATACACTACACCAGTCGCATACCAATAGTCCTACCGTAGGCTACCATAAATTCCATTTACACTAACCCAGTTTGAATATAAGGACACGTAGATTATTAATTTTATGCAAGTTTGCTTAAAATCTGGCAGATTAGATGGGATACTTGCATTGCTGAATAGAGAAAATGATAATGATTTACAAGATGCTTGATGGGAGTAGTCCTTGAAAAGTTCCCACAATGAAAATGTGACCCAAAAAATGAGGGCTTGTCATCAGCATGTAGGTGTAGCTAGGATGAGTCCTAGGTATTACCCCTGCTGGGGTAGAAAGTCTTAGCCGGTTTTAACTTATAATAATGAGTTTAAAAATAATCATGTCTTAAACTCCTATTATATACAAATTTCTTTGCATATTCTGTGTTGAGCTTGTCACAATTAGGTAGACAATATACCTGTTTTAACTGATGAGACTTCAGGATTCCCGGCAGTCCTGAAAGTACTGACAGTGTTTGATCAATTTCCTCCACCCTGATAGCTGTGGATTTGCCCAAAGTTAATAGCAACTGCCACCCTCTATTGCTTAAAGAGAAGAAAGCTTTACTATTTTTTTTTACAAAAACTGTAATATATGTTTCAAGCAGATACTTATCCTGGTTTGTGGTGGGTTGGTAGGCTCTAAGTGTCACCTGGCATTCTCTTCTTGTCATGGACATCCATGGTTCAGCGTCAGGCCTCTGTAGTGCTCTATGAAAGCATAGAGTCTGCCGCACTGGCAGTCAGCTAAACTGTAAAGCACTGGCCGCTAGCTCTGTTGACCCCCTTAGGTACAGTGGATGTTTCCGTATGGGTCACTTCCATAATTTCTGCTGAACCTGGGGAGTATAGTGATGGCTACTCAGAAATGTCCAGTGGACACCATTTTCATGGGTAAGTCTTAGCCTGTCATGCAATTACTGTTTTCATGGCTAGACAGCAAGAAGTAGGGAGTGGCAATGAAGTCAGCTACGGGCTGCACTTCAAACATAACAAAATGTCTAGGATTGGTTTGGTCCATCGTAATAGTGTTTGGTGTCCCAGAACACCATGGGAGTTGGTGTAGTAACATCCGAAGAATATGCCCTTGCTCTGTATCCTTTACTTAGACACTCCAATAGTTCTAAGAGCCAGAGTCATTTCCTTTATAACAAAGCCCATTGTTATTAGTGCAGACAGCAGGTCCATGTGCCATCTAATGCAAATACCAAAGTAATGTGTATGTCTGCGTGCGTGCATGTGTGTGTGTGAGAGAGAGAGAGAGAGAGAGAGAGAGAGTTAAGCATTTAAAGTCTTTGGAATTATCTCAGTAACATTAGTTTTTCAGTGTCACCCAGTGACGAATGGTTAATCATGCATTAAATTCCAGGTGTTTTTTTACTCTAGCACTGGTGTTTGAAGTTGCCTCCATTGCAGCAGTTGTCTGTCTGTAGTCAGATGTTCTCCCTTTGGAAGTTAGTTGTTTACCCAGTTTGAAGATGAACACTTGATCCGTGGTCTGGCTCTACATTTTGCTTATCCACGGATTATTTTGCTAGCATGCCCAGAGTTAATTGGACCCAGGGAATGGAATCGAGCAACTGAGCTCACAGAAGGTTTACATAAAAATAAGAACGTCAATTTATTGACTTGTAATGATTAATATAAGTGCAAAGAGTACAAGAAAATTGTGCCAGTTGATCAATTCAGCTTCACCTCTGTAGGAAATTCTCTATAGAAAGTCAAAAACAACAAATTACTTAGAACCAACTGAGTCAGAGAAAAGCAATTGGATAGTTTTCATGGCTGCCATGTCTAATGTATACATTTCGGTTACAGGAACCAATTTGCTCCAATAAGGAGCAGACCTTTGAGGCTTTGTGTTAATATTGAAGAAAAGAGAGACTATTTTACTCTGATTTGCATAATTTTATCATCCAAGAGCAGGAATTATATACAAGCATACCTCAGAGATATAGTGGGTTTGGTCCTAAACCATCACAATATATTCCATGAATTCTTCAGTTTCCCAATGCATATCAAAGATTTGTTTACACTATACTACAGTCTGTTAAGTGTGAAATAATATGTCTGAAAAAACACAATGTACATACCTTAATTTTAAAAATACTTTATTGCTAAAAAATGAGCATCATCTGAGCCTGTTGGGAAGTGGCACCCATAGATTTGTCCCATGCAGAGTTGCCACAAACCTTCAAGTTTTGAAGAACAGAATTCCTGCACAACACAACAAAATAAAGCACAGGAAAATGAGGAGGGGAGAGTTCCTAGCTTAACAAGTAGAACGGAGAGTGTTAAATGATTCAGGCCCATAGAAATTGTCAATTGGACCCTGAGAAGGGAGAAAAACACAGAGAGAGAAGTGGCAGAATCGGACTGCAAGAGTCAGAGTGGCAGAGAACCCCACAGACACCGGACCAAGTTGAGAGAGTCAAGGGTTCTGAGAACGAGCATGCTTTGCTCATAGAGGTCCCAGACACAGACCTCTGCCTCGTGGCAGTTCCGGGATAACCAGCAACCCTCATCCAGGTGAAGTCAACAGCAATTAGGGATGCAGCTGCAATTGGTCTAGTGAGGTTTTCCTTTCAGGGAAAGTCTGTATTTCCAAGACACAGAGATTGATGGTGACCATACTGGGAGAGCTGGTGAAGTGGTCACTGTTCACACCCACACATGGTCTCACCATGGGTGTGGCTGCTGCAGATGTGGCCTGACTCCGGCACACTTATTGCAAGTCAGGTTTCATGAATGGCATTTCCATGATGTTGTGGTTTTGTATAGGAGTAATCAACGCCTGGTTAAGGCCCAAAGAAACTACAGTCTTTGCGCACACAGTAGCTGCATTCCTAGAATAGTCAATGTATATATTAAGCCCGTGCAAAAAATATCTTGTGTGTATACTGGAAACAGAGTTATGCTATAGATTCAGGAAGTTATAAACCAGTATTTCATCTCTAAGAATGTCCTGTGGGAAATCTGAGTCTTACAGAATGCAGGGCAGCTCTTTAGTTGTGTGGGACTGGGAGTGCACATCTGCTATCCCTGACCCTGACATCTGCTATCCCTGACCCTTGCATATCAAAGTCTAAGGGTGACTTTTATCTTGATAAACAAAACACCCTTTAAGATTTCCAAAGCACTAGAGGTCATGATACATTCACCAAGAACAATTTCTCTAGTGTTCATAAATGCATTATTTTCAGGTATAATTTAAATTTCAAAATGTTTAGAAAACTGGAATTTTTTATTTGCCTCCTATAACTCATAATCTGATTTTAAAAATTAAATATCTACATGTGGTTAAAGCTACAGTTAAGGGCAGAGGTGAGAAATTAGTCAGAAACAAATATTTTTAAAAAAGGAGTTCCTACATGACTCAGAAGAGTGCTGGACTTGGGATTTCATTTCATTTGAATTTCTCTTCCTTTAGTCTTGTTGATCCTTTCTGTTGCCTTTACCACTAAGATCTGTCCTTTCTCGAATTAAACTGCGAACAGATTGGCAGTGTTGAGCTTAATTGAGAGAAATAAAAAGGGGTCATTGGGATCACCGGGCCTTCCCGTTCATTCCTCTCCTTTGTGGGGCATGGCCTTTTCCTCGATCCCCGAGCCGAATTTGTCAGCTACTGGAGCTTGCCCTGGTTCTGTTCCCCTGCCCCCCACAGCCAGTTTCTTGCCAACCATCCGCCATGTACAACGGTGCAGCTACAAGCTGTTCTCAGAAAATCCACTCAAAATAGCAAAGGAGCAGCTGCTTCTGTGGTATTTTCAAAGGAAGAAATATGTGTTTCTTCTTTCCCGTAGGCTAAGGGACCGTTGGTTTGCATAGGAAAAGGGAGCCCATAACTCCAGCTGAAATCTGTGTCTCACTCTCTAGCACCAGTTCCAGGGTATGGATAAGTGGGCAGGAAAATGGCAAGATGGTTCTGGTGAAAAAAAATATACATCATTTGCTTGAGGACTGTTCATTTGCTTCTCACATTTTTTGCAACTGATATTTACAAGTAGATTAATAGGAGCTAATTTGTGGATACCAGTTGGGGAGGGGGGAAGGCCAGTTGAATCCAATTAGCATTTTTTGACTGATTTGTCAGCCACCTAACATAGTAGTGGTGGTGTGGCAGGCTCCTTCCGCTTCTGTGATCTGAAGGCTTTGAGGACTTTGAGGACTTTGAGAGAGGGGTGAAGTATCCTTAAGTATTTTTGTCTGCTGTTACAGTCTCTTCTTTCCCTTTCTCACACCTCCCCAGGAAGCAGTTGTAAACACAGTGAGGCTTCAGGGTAGGAACAGGACACTTAGATGTCAAGGATGCAATTAGTCTAAGATTAGAGCATCAGAGACTGAAAATCATGACCTCTGAGACCAGGCAGCTATGAACTAGTCATTAAAAAACTGCTTTCTACTTCCTAGTCCCTGGGGAAAAATGGATTTGTGTATTTCCTGGGAGATAATGTTTAGTCACTGTACGGTTATGTTTCAGCTGAGCACTGGATGCCGCGTTTTGATTGTGGAAGAGCGGTAGCCCCTCTGCAGAGGACGTGCTCCCGGAGGGGTGGGCATTACCCACCAATCCCACTGCCCCGGCATCGGTGTGGGCGGCAGGCTGGTCACACAGAGCTACAGATGATCACACTTCGCGCCACACGCTGGGGGAGCACACCAAACATTATAAATTATTAGCGGACTCACACAGACACCACGCAGTCCCACGGGGGCTCCATCATGATTCACCATTCATTAACATCCACGGACTACATTTCACAGTGCTATTGCTCTGCCCTCCCACAGGCTGTGAGGCAAATCATAAATGCTGTCGATCGCCCTGCATTTATCTCAGCTCCGACTGATTGAAATGTGATGTGTCCCTTAATACCATCTTCGTTTGATATGCAGCTTAGATTGCTGACCTAACGTGACTTCTCTCTCAAGTTGTCACGTAGTCAATTATCCTGAATCACTGCAGTGCTTCGGAGCGCTGAAGAGGACAGTGCTGGCAAGAAACATTACCCCGATAATTTAAGGCGAGGAAAGCAATGTGCTAGGAGGGAGTGGAGTTTTTCTGCGCCAATGAAAACAAATTGTAAAGGTGGTTTGTTTTAGCCTATCTACCCTTATCATTTGGGTGAATCGGGGGTGTTTCCATTTTTAGAAGTGAAGTGTGCTTGTTTTCTTATTCTTTTCCCTTCCTCTCCTCTCTTCTTCTTTCTTTCCTCCCTTTTGTCAGTGTGTATCTGTTGAATGAACATTATATGTATTTCCTTAGTGGGCCAAGGAGAAGTCAAATACACAGAATACGCTCCCCCCACTCATACTGGATTACACTATAGTGTAAAAATAGGTACTGTAACTTAACAAGTCTTTGGCTTTCACTGTAAAGGTCTGTGCCAAACAGAGTTTGATAGGATGTTATGATTGAGAATCTCCTTAGAGATACCCTAGTCCAACATTCCGTCAGGAAAATGAGGCCAAAATGATTGAGTAAATGGCCCAATACCAAACCTTCGCGCACCGGAAAGCCAGGACTAGAGTTCGCCTCTCCCCGAACCCGGCCAGTGACTCTTCTTCCCTCCTGCACCTGCGTCTCTGCTGTGCTAGTCGGGAAAATGAACACAGTGCAAGACAGGCTAACTTCTACTCGGGTAGCTTACCCGCTCATTTTTCTTCACGCAAAAACCAAAAAAGAAACGATGGAGAAAGAAACTATGGTTAAATCTTGCATAATAGAAAACACACAGAACTAGAGTAACAGGAGAGCAGGTTTGCTGCATGATTTGGGGTAAAACACTTAGATTTGAGCTGCAAGGTAAGTGAGTGTCGCTAAACGCAAGTGCTTTGTGTCACGGAAGACAGGCATGTTACTTGGATGTGAGCTCTTTCACTTGACCATCAGATGAGGAAGACAGGCATGTTACTTGGATGTGAGCTCTTTCACTTGACCATCAGATGAGGAAGACAGGCATGTTACTTGGATGTGAGCTCTTTCACTTGACCATCAGATGAAACCGCCCCCACCCCTGCCCGCCACAGTGAGAAAAACATCCCATCAAATTATGTGTTAGTTTAAATGTTAAATGCTGGAAATGTCCGAATGGTTCAATGCCTAAAAGTTATTGAGTAAAAAGCAGTGACACTTTGTCATTTTCTGAAGGTTTAGTAACCATATTATAGTATCGATCAGGCAGGAGAGATGAACAGAACAGAAGTAAATACTTCACTGCAAATTGAGAGAAATGCGGGCTGTACCCAGCCTATGAAGCCCTGGTGGAAGAAGAGGGAGCCCAGGGGCACGGTCTTCACAGGCCCCTGACTAGGTTTTTGTGGGGTCACAGCAACTCCAGGAGGAGGCTTGCTGCTCTGAGTGAGGGTGGCTCTGAGCCCTTCCCAGGCACAGGGGCCAGCCGGAGCCCAGCAGGAGAAAAGGCCTGCCTGGCTTGGGGGGAGGCTGAACTGATAAACTGCTGTGCCCACCAGCTGCCCCGGGAGGAGCCCTGCAGACAGAGTGAGGAAGCTGTGTGCAGTGGAGGTCCTGGCTCCGGTGGGTGAGGAGCGGGATGCAGACGGTGTAGGAACAAACGTGCCCGTCCGAGGGGCCTTCTCCAGGCAGCTCTAGTTTCACACGACAACTGTTTCCACTTGATGTTAGTGCCCCTTGTAACTTTGCTTCAATGGTACTTTCAAGGTAAGGTGTACATGTAGATATCGAAGTGTTAAGACATTCTTACTTTGGCATTTTGGTAGAGCGCTTATTTTCTAGGAAAAAAACCAAGTTGTCGACTGGATTATACATTTCCTGTCTCTCTCAGCTAGCCAGGCAGGGAGAAAGCCTGGAAAGTTAGGTTTGCATGCTGTACCCTCAAAGGTGCTTCCTGGTGGCAGCTCTGTGGGGTTAATTTCCAAAATGGAACAAGAAGTCTGGGCGGGTGCCTTCCTAATCTGGTTTATCTGGGGGTGAAAAATGCCACTCTGATGGTCTTCTTTTTTCTCATGCAAACAGATGCAGTGTTGAAACACCAGGCAGGTTCAGGGAGATCTATTTTTTTTTATTTTTCAAAGGCTGTGTGAACGGTGTAGCTGATTTCACAACAAACTCACCATCATTCACTCAGCAAACATTTAGTGAATAATTTTCCCACTCCAGAACTGGGAGACTGTTCAGTTGTAATACGTTTCTCTTTTGCATTATTATTATTATTATTATTATTATTATTATTGTTATTTTTACTTAAAAATAATTTTAAAGCGCAGGAATTTTGCCAGGGTAATTTGAATAAAAATAAAGGTACTATATGTATATATTTTAAATTTTGCAGAAGGAACTTTCTGGTGAACTCAAGGATGGCTGGAATTAAAACATAAAATGAAGAGAAGGGTGGGGGAACATTGGCTGGGTCTTTGTGTTCACAGGGCCCCGCCTCCCAGCTGTCCCACCTGCCCCTGTGCTGGAAGGCTGAAGGCTGCCCCATGCTCCTGTCCCTTAGACTGTCCAATGGGGACTCACTGGGCACAGCCCCAGAGGAGCGCAGACCTTTGGGAAGAGTGTTTTCCCAGTGGGTCACAGGGAGCTCACTTGCGGTCAGAGGGCCCCAAATAGGCAGCACACTGGATCGTTTGGACCAGGAAGTTGGATGCATCAGCGATAGTGCTCAGAGCCTCAGGCTGGGCAAAGTCCAGGGACTGCCTGTCCTCACATTGTTACCTGTCTTTGGATTGTAGACAGGGTATCCGAAGGGCTGAGGGAGTGACGTTGTCATTGTACCAGTCACCTCCTCGGAGACACCTCTCCTGAAAAAGCCAATAGGACTCACAGGTACATCCCTCTTCCTGAGGGACTGGGTGAGCCACACCAATAAGGGAATGCCGTTTTTAAGATATTAGTTATGCAAAAAGACAAACCCCATGCAGAACAAAGAAGTGCCCCAGTCTTGAAGAGATTCCATCGGAGTCCATACTGTCATTACCTCCAGGGGCATTGGCCGTTCCCTGGAGGACATCTCTCCATGGGTAAGACCGGGCCCCTCTCCACAGCAGGTGTCTTGGGTTCAGCTCTGTCACTAACCACTTTCTTTAACGTGGCCAACACTTCGCCGTAGATGTGAGAGTGCTTTCCAAAACAATTTTGAGTTTTATTTGCCTAGAGACCTACCTATAGGTGACCCTAATTCCAAAGGTTTCTCACTTGGCACGGGAAGAGCTGCAGCAAAGAACTGGCTGATCACATGGCTTTGAATTTCGGAGAGCCGCACAGAAACGGGTGGCTTGAGTCACAACTCAGAAGTGTTGAATGAGCGAATGAACTTAATACCCTGTGCATCTTACAATGAGCTGAACTTTGTGGCAGGTCCCTGAAATGCAGAACAAATGAAATAAGATAATCACTGACTTTAAGGGCCAGGGACTAAGACAGACACACAAACGCATAATCGTAATACGAAGTGACAAGTGCTGAAGCAGAAGCTGACTGCAGAGAGCAGGAAAGGCAGGAATAGCCTGGCACAGTCGCAAAACTGAGAAGAGCCATCTTTAATTAAGGCATCACTAATTCCCCAGTAGCGTTACTTTCAAGTTTTCTATCCTATGTCCCTTGCTTGCCTTTGTAGGCTCAACACAGCCAACACTAGTTAAATCATGGCTTTCAAATGCATTTTGATGTGACTGTGTTCTGTACTAATTTATCAATTGAATGTGCATTATTGAGCTCGTAGTTTATTTTCTAAATTTTTAAAACTTTGAATCACGCAATCTATAACATGCCTGCAAACTTAGAATATTTAACAAAAGCCATCTATTATTACTTTAATCTGATCACTCTTGCCCTTTTCTGGTATC
Source organism: Noctilio leporinus (assembly GCA_004026585.1). Lineage (NCBI taxonomy): Eukaryota > Metazoa > Chordata > Mammalia > Chiroptera > Noctilionidae > Noctilio > Noctilio leporinus. The sequence continues at coordinate 55,705 of PVIW01008937.1, forward strand.
TTACACGTTCCTAGACAATCATGCACTTTATTCAGGTTTTAAAATATATTTCCTGAGTTGAGACAGTCTCCAATGATTATCTTAATTTCCTCTTTATCTATTCTTTTAAATTTTATTGTTGTTGTATTACATCCATCCTCTTTTTGCTCTCCTCTGTCCCCCTCCCCACCCACCCATTCCCCCCAAAGTCAATCCCACCTGTTGTCCATGTCCATGGTTCCTTTATACTAGGTTCTTGTCTAAGCTGCTCCCCTTCCTTGCCTCTGCCCTCCCCTCCCCCCAACCCCTTTCCCCTTGACCACTGAAGGCCTGTTCCTTGTATTCATATACTTGGTTCTGTTTTGCTTGTTGTTAGTTTTGCTCATTATTGTCCTGTAATGGGTGAGATCATATGATATTTGTCCTTCACTGACTGGCTTATTTCGCTAAGCATAATACTCTCCATTTCCATCCA
>PVIW01008938.1:0-12481 GCA_004026585.1 Noctilio leporinus
TGTTTCTGTTGCATAATCATTTGATAGCCTTATTGGAGCCCCTTTGTATGTTATTTGTCTTTTCTCTCTTGATGCTTTTAGGATTCTCTCTTTGTCTTTGAAATTAGCCATTTTAATAATAATGTGCCTTGGTGTTGGTCTGTTTGGGTTGATCCTCATTGGGACCCTCTGTGCTTCCTGAACTGGATTCATGTTTTCACTTATCAAGTTAGGGAAATTTTCTATCATGACTTTTTTGAACAGGTTTTCCATTCCTTGTTTCTCTTCTCCTTCTGGTATCCCTATGATATGGATGTTGTTACGTTTCATGTTGTCCTGCAGCTCTCTTAAACCCTCTTCAGTCTTGTTCAGCCTTTTTTGATTCTCTTGTACTGTCTTGCAGTATTTATCTACATTATCCTCCAACTCGCTGATCCGGTCCTCTGCTTCCTCTAGCCTACTGTTGATTCCTTCTACTGTATTCTTCAATTCAGAAATTGTATTCTTCATTTCCTGCTGGCATTTATTGATAGTTTCCATGTCCTTTTTCATGCTGTTGTAGTTCTCATTAAGTTCCCTGTAACTTCTCTGGAGTTCTTTGTAATTTCCCTGGAGTTCTTTGTAATTTATCTGGAATTCTTTGTAATTTCCCTGGAGTTCTTTGTAATTTTCCTGAAGTTGTTTGTAGTTCTCCTGGAGTTGTTTACAGTTTTCTTTGATGTGGCTGAGCTCACTGAGCTTCTCTATCATCATTCTTTTGAATTCCTTATCTGATATTCCAGGTGCCTCTGTTTCATTTGGTGTTCTTTCTGGGGATTCTTCCTTTCCTTTTGGTGATGGACTTAATCCTTTTTGCCCCATTTTGGGTGTCTGTTCTTGCTTGCTCTTTATTTATTTATTTATTTATTTATGTTCTTTCCTTGGGTTAACCTGCTTTGCTTCCTTGCCTTAGTTGAGCACCCTTCTGTGATAGGAGATTTGTGGAGTTCAATGTTGCCGTTTCCCAGATTTTCTCCACTTGCTGTTCTTGGTGTGTCCTTTATTTGGGCTGTCTGGTTGTATTCTGGGCCTGCGGGCTTTTAGCAGAAACAAAAACAAAAACAACAACAAAAAACAGAAAACAAAAACAAATACAAACAAGCAAACAAAAAACCAAAAACAAAATACCAAACCAAACAAAAAAAAATTGCAAAAGGAAAAAGGAAATAAAAATGATAATAATAATAATAAGACAGGGTTTAGATGGCTGTTCACCCTTAATAATCCCTGACTGGTCCAGATAGAGCCTGGGCCTGAGGACTTTTAGCAGAGGAAAAAAAAAAAAAAAGAAGAAAGAAAGAAAAAGAAGGGATAAAGTCACTAGAGAAAGAGAAATCAATATTAATAAAGAAAAGGTTTAGGTTTCTGTTCACCCTTTATGGTCTCTGTTTGGTCCAGGTGGAGCTAGAACCAGTGGGTTTTATCAGGGAGAAAAGAAAGGAGAAAGAAAGAAAGAAAGAAAGAAAGAAGAAGAAAAAAAGAAAAAGAGAATGAGAGAAATCAATATTAATAAAGAAAGGTTTTAGCTGTGTGTTCCCCCTTTATGATTTCTGATTGGTCCAGGTGGAGTCAGAACCTGTAGGCTTTACCAGGAAGAAAAGGAAAAGAAAAATTAAAAAAAAAAAAAAAAAGAGGAAGGAAGAAAAGAATAAAGAAAGGGTTTAGAAAGGCTAGGGAAGGGAGGAATACTTAGATTGAGGACTGGGAATGTTTTATAGCCACAGAGTGAATAGACTTTAATTCGAGGAGGGTCTTGGGTATTTAGGTGGATTGAGGTATGGGGGGGATTAAGAATATGTGAGGAGTAACTTTTGCAAAGGATATGTTGGGGCTTAATAGTTCATATTGCTCTCGGTATAATTCAGGTGCTTGAGATTGACAACAATCCCTTTCCTGATGCTGCCTCTTTTTCTTGGTCAGGACTTTACAGTCTATAGTCTATATTCTAGCCGGTCTTGGCACGTGGCAGGGCCTGATTGTGGCAGTAGGGCTGATTCTGAGTGTCCGCCCCCAGGTAGGCTGGGCCTTCCACAGCCTGGCTGGGTTTTAGTGCTGCCGGTGTTCTGGAGCCCGCAGGCAGCCCCCTCCCACTCCTGGCGGAGGTTCCTGCCCAGGACTCGCTCCCAGCACTTCTGCAGGGCAGCCCGCAATTTCGCTGGTCCCTGTGACGACTGTCCCCACCCCCGCAGTTCCGGGAGGAGGCCGGGCCTGTCAGTCAACACTGTCCGGGGTCACCTACACTGTCCCTCCCTTCCGGGGCGGGCACCATGCCTCCAAGCCAACCAGCTCTCCTCGGAGTCCTTTAGGCGGCCTCTGTGATGAGCCCCTCCCAGGCATGGGCGGTGGGGCCTTTGTCTCCAGCAATGGCGGGTCAGTTACCCCTGCCACTTGTTCCGGCTCCCCGGTTCACTGGCTTGCTGTTTGGAGTTTCCCGCGGAGCCTGGGGGCCTGTGTGGTTGCGCCGGGCTGGGCCTCCCCCCTCGCAGGGGCTTCTAGCTGCTGTTTCCCTGGTGGCCCAGCAGCTCCATCTTCGGTCCCCGGCTGGTGCACTTCCTGCTACCACCCCCCCCTCCGGCTTCCCGCAGGACTCTTCTCCTCTGCCTCTAGCCCTGCGAGGAGCCTCCTCTCCCTGTTGCTGCAGTGAGTCTCTCACACAGTCCCTCCCCTGCAAGAGTTCAATTCCGAGTTCCCTATGGCGTTTGCCCTGGCTGTCCGCACTTCACTGTTGAGACTTCCAGTCACCAGGGAGCCAGGCGCTGGCCCCAGTCAAATGTGCCCCTCTGGGCAGAGCTGCCCCTGCCCAGAGCCGACCTTGGCCTACCGGCCAGTCTGTCAGAAACGCCTCACCTACTGTCCTGCTGGCCTCCTCTGCCTCTGGGCTGTGCTCCCTTGTGTCCAGATGCTGCCCGTTCCAATCCCTAGGGTCCTGAAGATGTCTCACGCTCCCTATCCTGTCCTCTATCTGCTTTGATACTCGAGAACACCATCAGCATTGCTCTCTACTCTGTCGCTATCTTCCCTTCTCTGACATCTTTTAAGAAGAAAAAATTTGAGCCTATTCAGCCTAAAATCTCTTGCTCTTTATTTATTTATTTATTTAAGAATATTTAATTGCTCATGCTATTACAGGTATCCTAGATTTTCCCCTTTTCCCTCTTCCACCCAGCCTACCCCCTGCTCCCATAGTCATTCCCCACACCATTGTTTACATCCATGGGTCCTTCATATATGTTATTTGACTAATACCTTCACCTCTTTTCATTCAGCACCTCTTCCCCTTTTATAGCTGTAAGTTTGTTCCTTGATTCAATACCTCTGGTTCTATTGTGCTTGTTAGTTTATTTCTTTCATTAAATTCCTCTTATAAGTAATATCGTATGGTATTTTTCACCAACCAGCTTATTTTGCTTAGCATAATAGGCTCTGGTTCCATCCATGCTGTCACAAAAATTAGGAATTCCTCCTTTTTTCTGCTGCATAGTTTTCCATTGTGTAAATGTACCATAGGTTTTTTGATTTTTTTAAAAAAATTTTATTTATACATCTATTGATGGACACCTACTCTGTTTTCAAATCTTGGGTATTGTAGATGGCACTGCTATGAACATAAGGGTGCATACATTCCTTTCAGTTGGTGTTTCAGGATTCTTTTTTAAAAATTAATTTATTGTTGTTTTATTACTGTTGTCCCAGTTTTCCCCCCAATTATCTCCCTCACCCTCCTACCCCACCTTACTCATAGTCAATCCCCACCTCATTTTTCATGTCCATTGGTCATTCATACTAGTTCCTTGACTAAACTCTTCATTTTCTCCCCCTCTATTCCCCTCCCACAACCCCTCCAGTCACCATCAGTCTGTTCTTTGTTTGTAGTCTCTGGTTCCATTCTGCTCCTTTGTTGTTCATTAGTTTCCTATGTTAGATGAGATCATACGGTACTTGTCTTTTGCCCCCTGTCTTATTTCACTAAGCATAATACTTTCCAGTTCCAACCATGTTATTGCAAAAGGTAGGAATTCCTTCTTTCTGCCATGTAGTATTCCATTTTGTCTATGTACCACAGTATTTTTACCCATTCATTCACTGATGGGCACTTGGGAAGTTTTTAGCACTTGGCTATTGTGAATAGTGCTGCTATGAACATAAGGGTGCATAGGTTCTTCTGGATTGGTATTTCAGGATTCTTCAGGTATTGGTATAGCACATTCCCCATGGTACAATCACTGGGTCAAATGCAATTTAGTTTTCATTTTTTTAAGGAAATTCACACTGTTTTCCACAGTGGCTGCACCAATCTCAAATTCCACCAATAGTGCGCTAGGGTACCCTTTTCTCTACCTTCTTGTCAGCACTTGTTATTTGTTGATTTATTAAATATGGCCATTTTGGCAGATGATATCTCATTGTAGTTTTAATTTGCATTTCTTCTTTGGCTACTGATGTTAAGCATAAGGTCTATCCTGAAACTACTGTTTTAATTATATTGACATTGGCTCTATACTTTTGGGACAGACCTCATATTTTCATATGTCTATAGGCCATCTATCTGTATGTCCTCCTTAGAGAAGGGTTTATTCAGATCCTTTGCTGATATTTAAATAGGACTGTTTGTTTTTCTGGTATTGAGTCATATTAGTTCTTTCTATATTTTTGGGGTTAAACCCTTGTCCAATATATCATTGGTGAATATGTTTTCTCAAGTAGTCAGTTCTCTTTTCATTTTGATGAATGGTCTCTTTAGCTCTGCAGAAGCTTTTGAATTTTACATAGTCCCATTTGTTAATTTTTTCCTTTATTTCCCTTGCCCTCAGAGACATATTAACAAAAATATTGCCACATGAGATATCTGAAATTTTACTGCTTATGTTTTCCTTTAGAATGTTTCTGATATCATGGCTTATATTTTTTAAATTCATTTTGAGCTTATTCTGGTGTATAGTATAAGATGGTGGTCTAGTTTCATTTATTGATTTGCTAATATTGTGCCATCCTTGCATCCCTGGAATAAATCTCATTTGATCATGGTGTATGAGCTTTTTGATATACTGCTGGATTCGGTTTGCTAATATTCTGTTGAGGGTTCCAGCATCTCTATTCATCAAAGAATGTAATTATAATTTTTTGTTATTTTTATGCAATTTTAGAATTAGGAAAGTAATGGCTTTGTAAAATGAGTTTGGAAGATTTTCCTCTTCCTGAATTTTTTTTTTAAGATTCTATTATTTTTAGAGAGAGGTGAAGAGAGAGAGGCAGAAAGGGAGAGAAACATCAATGTATGGTTGCCTTTAACCTGTCTCCAGCTACAGATCTAGCTGCAACCTGAGACCTGGCTTGCAACCTCATGGTGTGCCCTTGCTGGAGAATCTAACCAGCAACCTTTGAGTTCACAGACTGGTGCCTTATCCATTGTGCCACCAGCCAGGGCTCTTCCTGAAATTTTTGAAATGGTTTGAGGAAGAGAGGTGTTAGTTCTTTGAATGATGGTTAAAATTGTCCTATGAAGCCATCTGGTTCAGGCATTTTGTGTTCCAAAAATTTTGATTCCTGCTTCAGTTTCACTAGTTGTTATTGGTCTAGTCAGGTTTTCTACTTCTTTCTGATTCAGTTTTGGGATATTGTATGTTTCTAGAAATTTATCCATTTTGCCCTGGTTGTCCAATTTCTTGGCATATGGTTGTTCATAGTAATTTTTTTTTGCAATCCTTTGTATTTCTGTGGTATCAGTTTTACCTTTCCCTTTTCATTATTGATTGTATTTATTTGGGTCATCTATCTCTTTTTCTTAGTAAGTCTGGTCAAAGATTTATCATTTTGTTTCTCTTTTCAAGGAACCAGCTCCTGAGTTCATTGATCATCTGAATTGTTTTTTAGTCTCTATGTCATTTATTTCTGCTCTGATTTTATTTCCTTCCTTCATGTCTCTCTAGGCTTTATTTGTTGTTGTTTTTTTAGTCTCTTAAGTGTAGAGTTAGGTTATTTGATATTTTTCTATCTTATTTAGATAGGCCTGTAATGCTTTTAACTTTCCTATAAGGTTTGTTTTTTCTGTGGCCATAGGTTTTTTGTTGTGTTTATTTTAATTTATTTCCAGGCACTTTTTGGGTTTTTCTTGATCTCATTGTTAAACCATGTATTATTTAATAATATGTTATTTAGCCTTCATGTATTGATTTTTTTCTTGAGATTGATTTATAGTTTTAGGCATTTGTGATCCTAAGAAATTCTTGATATGATTTCAATTTTCTTCAATTTGTTATGGCTTATTTAGTGTCCTACCATGTGGTCTATTTTTGAGAACAGTCCATGTACATTGAAAATCCATATGTATATTTTACCTCATTGCAGTGAAATGTCCACAAATATCAAATCCATTTGCTCTAGTGCATTGTTTAATACTGCTATATCTTTGTTGATATTTTGTCTTGAAGACTTCTCCATTGTTAACAGTGTGGTGTTAAAGTCCCCTAATATGATTGCATTGCTATTGACCTCTTTCTAAAATTCTCCAAAATGTTCTTTATATATAGATGCCCATATATAGGCTGAATAATGTTTGCAAGGGTTTATATTCTTTTTGTTCTGGACCTTTAAATATTATGCAATGACTTTCTAATTATGGCTTTTGTTTTGAAGTTTGCTTTTTTCAGACAGAAATATTGCTATCTTAGCTTTTTTTTTTTTTTTTTGGTCTTCATTTGCATGAAATATACATATTTTCATCCTTTCACTTTCAACCTGTGTAAATCTTTTTATCTGAGGTGGGTATCCTTTTTTTTTTTTTTTGTAAAGACTTATTATTTTCAGAGAGAGGGAAAGGGAGAGAGGCAGAGAGGGAGAAAAACATCAATTTATGGTTGCTTTTCACCTGTCTCCAGCTATGAACCTGGTTGGAGACCTGTCTTGCAACCTGGTTATGGGTCCCGGCTGGGAATTGAACCAGAGACCTTTGGGTTCATAGGTCTGAGGTGGGTATCTTATAGACAGCATATATGTGGGTCATGTTTTCTTATCCAGTCAGCTACCCTATGTTTTTTGATTGGTGCATTTAATCCATATATATTTAAGGTTATTATTGATAGGTACTTATTCATTGCCATTTTTTCTCTTTGTACTTGTGCCTCCCCTGCAAACCATTTACTTTTTTTTCAAGGTTTTATTCATTATTTTTAGAGAGAAGGGCATGGAAGGAGGAAAAAAGGGAGAGAAACATCAATGTACGGTTGTCTTTCACCTGCCTCCAGCTGTGGACCTGGTTGGAGGCCTGGCTTACAACATGGTTATGTGCCCAGACTGGGAATCGAACCAGCATTTATTCTTTTTAAGCAGTGCATTTATTATCTCTTGTAATGCTGGTTTGGTAGAAATATACTCTGTCAGGGATTTTTTTCTGATTTTTTTTTTTTTTTTTTGTCTGTGAAGCTCTTTATTTTGCCATTCATTTTAAATAAAAGCCTTACTAGATAGAATAGTGTAGGTTGCAGGTTCTTACATTTTTAAAAAAGATTCCATTTATTATTTATTATATTATCCCCAGAGAGAGGGGAAGGGAGAGAGTCAGAGAGGGAGACAAACACCAGTGTGTGGTCATCTTTCACCTGCCTCCAACTATGGACCTGGCTGGAGACCTGGCTTGCAATTTTGTTGTGCGCCCTGGCTAGGGAATCAAACCAGCGACGTTTGTGTTCACAGGTCAGCACAGGTCCTTACTTTTCATTACTTGGAATATTTCATGGCAATCCCTTTTGGCCTTGTAGTACTATTGTTGAGGAATCAACTAACAGTCTTATCAGAGCACCCTCTTAGATAACTATTTCTCTCTTACCGCCTTTAAGATTCTCTGTTTGTCTTTAAACTTTGCCATTTTAATATAATGTGCCTTGGTGTAGGCCTCTGTATGTTCATCTTGGTTGGGCCTGTTTGTGCTTCTGGAACTTGCATGACATTTTCCCTTTCTGAGTTAAGGAAGTTTTCTCTCATTTTTTCAAACAGGCTTTCTATCCCTTGCTACCTTTCATTCCCAGTTTGGTATCCCTATGCTGTAATATTGTTACAGTTTGTTGTCTCAAAGATCCCTTAATCTATACTTATTCTTCTTCTTTTCCTATTTAGATTTTCTCTTCTTTTAATTATTAATTTGTATTTAATTAATTTTATATATTATTATTGTATTACAATTATTTCATTTTTCCCCTATTGCTCTCCCCTGCCCCACCCTCCCTGTCCTCTCTTCTGCAATCAATCTCCAGCTCATTGCCCATGTCCATGGGTCATTCACACTACCTCCACAACTGAAACCTTCCCCTGCTTTCCCCCATCTTCCCACCACAGTCATCATCATTTTACTTCTAATTTTTTTCTCCTGTGTCTCTTGTTCCTTTCTGCTCATCTTCTTGCTTTGTTCATTAGTCTCCTGTATTAAGTGAGAACATATGGTATTTATCTTTTGCTGCCTGACTTATTTCACTAAGCATGATACTCTCCAGTTCCACTCATGTTATCACAAATGGTAGAAGTTCCTTCTTTTTTTCTGATGCATAGAACTCCATTGTGTAAATTTACCAGGTTTTTTTTTTTTTTTTTTTGATGCATTTCTTCACTGAAGGGCACTTAGGTTGTTTCTAGTGCTTGGCTATTGTAAATAGCACTGCTATCAACATAGAGGTGTAGATTGGTGTTTCAGGATTCTTCAGGTATAATCTTAGCCGTGGAATCACTGGGTCATAACGTAGTTCTATTGTTAGTTTTTTGAGGAAATTCCATACTGTCTTCCATAGTGGCTGCACCAGTCTGCATTCCCACCAGCAGTGCACTAAAATGGAAACTGGACAGTATTATGCTTAGTGAAATAAGCCAGTCAATGAAGGACGAATATCATATGATCTCACCCATTACAGGACAATAATGAACAAAACTAACAACAAGCAAAAAAGAACCAAATATATGAATACAGTGAATAGGCCTTCAGTGGTCAGGGGGAAAAAGGTTCTCTTTCTCCTCATCCTTGCCAGCACATGTTTGTTGATTTGTTGATGATGCCCATTCTCACAGGTGTGAGGTGTTATCTCATTGTGGTCTTAATTTGTACATCTTTGATGGCTATTGATGTTGAGCATTCTTTCATATCCTTTCGGATCCTTTGTATGTCTCCCTCAGAGAGTTGTATGCTCGGGTCCTATGCCCACTTATTTATCATTAATTAATTTATTTAAATTTTATTGTTGTTGTATCACATCCGTCCCCTTTTTGCTCCCCTCTGTCCCCCTCCCCACCCACCCATTCACCCCAAAGTCAATCCCCCCTGTTGTCCATGTCCATAGTTTGTTTATACTAAGTTCTTTTCTAAGCTGCTCCACTTCCTTGACTCTACCTCCCCCAACCCCCCAACCCTTTCCCCGCTGACCACTGAAGGCCTATTCACTGTATTCATACATTTGGTTCTGTTTTGCTTGTTGTTAGTTTTATTCATTATTGTCCTGTAATGGGTGAGATCATATGATATTTGTCCTTTACTGACTGGATTATTTCAATAAGCATAATACTCTCTAAGTTCCATCCATGTTGTTGCAAAGGGTACGAGTTCCTTCTTTCTTTCTGCTATATAGAATTCCATTGTGTAAATGAACCAAAGTTTTTTGATTCAATCATCCACTGATGGGCACTTAGGCTGTTTCCAGCACTTGGCTATTGGAAATAGTGCTGCTATGAACATAGGTGTACATAGGTTCTGATGAATTGGTGTTTCAGGATTCTTTGGGTATAGTCCAAGTAGTGGAATCACTGGATCAATAAGCAGTTCCATTTTCAGGTTTTTAAGGAAACCCCATACTGTTTTCCACAGTGGCTGCACCAGCCTACATTCCCACCAACAGTGTAGGAGGGTTCCCTTTGCCCCACATCTTCACCAACACTTGTGGTCTGTTGATTTGTTGATGATTGCCATTCTGACAGGTGTGAGGTGGTATCTCATTGTGGTTTTAATTTGCATCTGTCTGATGACTAGTGATGTTGAGCATTCTTTCATATGCCTCTGGGTCCTTTGTATATCTTCTTCAGTGAGTTGTCTGTTCAGGTCCTTTGCCCATTTTTTAATTAGGCTGTCTGTCTCCCTGGTGTTGAGTCGCATTAGTTCTTTATATAGTTTGGAGATCAGACCCTTGTCTGAGGTATCATTGGCAATTATGTTGTCCCATACAATTGGTTCCCTTTGAACTTTGCTGATATTTTCTTTAGCTGAACAGAAACTTTTCAATTTGATATAGTCCCATTTGTTGACTCGTTCTTTGATTTCCTTTGCCCTTGGTGAAGTATCAGTAAACATATTTTTGCATAGGATATCCAAAAGTTTACTGCCTATATTTTTCTCCAATACCATTATGGTGGCACTGCTTATGTTTAAATACTTTATCCATCTTGAGTATATTTTGGTGTTTGGTGTAAGTTGGTGGTCTAATTTTATGTTTTTGCATGTTGTTGACCAGTTCTTCCAACACCATTTGTTGAAGAGACTGTTTTTACTCCATTGGATGTTCCTTCCCCCTTTGTCAAATATTAGTTGACCATAGAGATCTGGGTTTATTTCTGGATTCTCTATTCTGTTCCATTGATCTATATGTCTATTCTTATGCCACTACCATGCTGTTTTGATGAAAGTAGCCTTATAGTATTGTTTGAAGTCCGGTATTGTGATTCCTCCTACCCTGTTCTTCTTTTTCAAGAGTGTTGTGGCTATTCGTTGTGTTTTTGGATCTGTATAAATTTTTGAATTATTTTTTCTATTTCTGTGAAGTCTGTCGTTGGTATTTTAATTGGGATTGCATTGAATCTGTAGATTGCTTTGGGTAGTATGGACATTTTAATGATGTTAATTCTTCCCATCCATGAACATGGTATAGGCTTCCATTTATTTGTGTCATCCTTGATTTCTTTCCTCAGTGTTCTGTAGTTTTCTGAGTACAGGTCTTTTTTTTCTTTTTTTAATTTTACTGTTGCTGTATTACATCCATCCCCTTTTTGCACCCCTCTGTCCCCGTCCCCACCCACCCATTCACCCCAAAGTCAATCCTACCTGTTGTCCATGTCCGTGGTTCCCTTATACTAGGTTTTTGTCCAAGCTGCTCCCCTTTCTTGCCTCGGCCTCCCACCTCCCCCCACCCCTTTCCCCCTGACGACTGAAGGCCTATTCCTTGTATTCATATACTTGGTTCTGTTTTGCTTGTTGTTAGTTTTGATCATTATTGTCCCATAATGGGTGAGATCATATGACATTTGTCCTTCACTGACTGGCTTATTTCAATAAGCATAATACTCTCCAGTTCCATCCATGTTGTTGCAAAGGGTACAAGTTCCTTCTTTCTTTCTGCTGTATAGAATTCCATTGTGTAAATAAACCAAAGTTTTTTGATTCAATCATCCACTGATGGGCACTTAGGCTGTTTCCAGCACTTGGCTATTGGAAATAGTGCTGCTATGAACATAGGTGTACATAGGTTCTGATGAATTGGTGTTTCAGGATTCTTTGGGTATAGTCCAAGTAGTGGAATCACTGGATCAATAAGCAGTTCCATTTTCAGTTTTTTAAGGAAAACCCATACTGTTTTCCACAGTGGCTGCACCAGCCTACATTCCCACCAACAGTGTAGGAGGGTTCCCTTTGCCCCACATCCTCACCAACACTTGTTGTCTGTTGATTTGTTGATGATTGCCATTCTGACAGGTGTGAGGTGGTATCTCATTGTGGTGTTAATTTGCATCTCTCTGTTGACTAGTGATATTGAGCATTCTTTCATATGCCTCTGGGCCCTTTGTATATCTTTCTCAGTGAGTTGTCTGTTCAGGTCCTTTGCCCATTTTTTAATTGGGCTGTCTGTCTCCCTGGTGTTGAGTTGCATTAGTTCTTTATATAGTTTGGAGATCAGACCCTTGTCTGAGGTATCGTTGGCAATTATGTTTTCCCATACAGTTGGTTCCCTTTGAACTTTGCTGATATTTTCTTGAGCTGAACAGAAACTTTTCAATTTGATATAGTCCCATTTGTTGATTCGTTCTTTGATTTCCTTTGCCCTTGGTGAAGTATTAGTAAACATATTTTTGCGTAGGATATCCGAAAGTTTACTGCCTATATTTTTTCCAGGACCTTTATGGTGGCACTGCTTATGTTTAAATCCTTTATCCATCTTGAGTTTATTCTGGCGTATGGTGTAAGTTGGTGGTCTAGTTTTATCTTTTTGCATGTTGCTGTCCAGTTCTCCCAACACCAATTATTGAAGAGACTGTTTTTACTCCATTTGATGTTCCTTCCCCTTTGTCAAATATTACTTGACCACAGATTCCTGGGTTAATTTCTGGGCTCTCTATTCTGTTCCATTGATCTATATGTCTATTCTCATGCCAGTACCAGATAGTTTTTATGTCAGTGGCCTTGTAGTATTGTTTGAAGTCCAGTATTGTGATTCCTTCTACTTTG
>PVIW01008938.1:12581-42906 GCA_004026585.1 Noctilio leporinus
TATGGACATTTTAATGATGTTAATTCTTCCCATCCATGAACATGGTATATGCTTCCATTTATTTGTGTCTTCCTTGATTTCTTTCTTCATTGTTCTGTAGTTTTCTGAGTACAGGTCTTTTACCTCCTTAGTTAAGTTGATTCCTAGGTACTTTATTTTTCTTGTTGCTATGGTAAATGGGATTTGTTTTTTCGCTTCTGTTTTGGTTGTTTCATTATTGGTATACAAAAATGCTTTTGCTTTCTTGACATTGACTTTATATGTAGCTATTTTGCTAAATTTGTTTATTAGGTTGAGTAAATTTTTGGTGGAGCCAATCAGGTTTTGTATGTACACTATCATTACATCTGCAAATAATGACAGTTTGACTTCCTCCTTTCCAATTTGGATACCTTTAATTCCTTTTTCTTCTCTGATGGCTATAGCTAGAACTTCCAGGACAATGTTGAATAGAAGTGGAGAAAGTGGATAGCCTTGTCTATTTCCTGATCTTAAGGGGAAAGCTTTTAATTTTTGCCCATTGAGTATGATGTTGGCTTCAGGTTTCTCATAGATGGCCTTTATGATGTTGAATTATGTTCCCTCTATTCCCATTTTGCTGAGGGTTTTTATCATAAATGTTTGCTGCACTTTATCAAATGCTTTTTCAGCATCTATTGATATGATCACATGGTTTTTATCTTTCAATTTGTTGATCTGGTGTATTATATTTATTGATTTGGGATTGATGTACCATCATTGCATCTCTGGGATGAAACCCACTTGATCATGGTGTATGATCTTTGTAATGTAGTGCTGAATCCAGTTGGAAAATATTTTGTTGAGAATTTTAGCATCTATGTTCATCAGAGATGTTGGCCTGTACCTTTCCTTCTTAGTTGTGTCTTGCCCTGGTTTTGGGATTAGAATAATATTGGCCTCGTAGCAAGTGTTTGGGAGTCTTCCCTCCTCCTGTGTTTTTGGTATAGGTTGAGAAGGATAGGAGTTACTACTTCTTTAAATGTTTGGTAAAATTCACCTGTGTAGCCATGTGGTCCAGGGCTTTTGTGCTTTGGGAGATTTTGGATTACTTCTTTAATTTCACTAGTTGTTATTGGCTTATTCAGGCTTTCTGCTTCTTTTGGGTTCAGTTTTGGTAGATTATACCTTTCCAGAAATGTGTTCATTTCATCCAGGTTGTCATATTTATTGTCATATAGTTGTTTGTAGTAATTTCTTACAATCTTTTGTATTTCTGAGGTATCAGTTGTGATTTCTTCTCTGTCTATTCTGAATTTGTTTATTTTGGTCCTCTTTCTCTTTTTCTTGATGAGTCTGGATAAAGTCTTGTCAATTTTGTTTATTTTTTCAAAGAACCAGTTCCTGGACCTGTTGATTCTTGGAATAGTAGTTTGAATCTTTGAGTTATTTAGTTCTGCTCTGATCTTGATGATTTCTTTACTTCTACTTGCTCTGGGCTTTGTTTGTTGTTGCTTATCTAGTTCTTGCAGCTTTATGGTTAAGTTGTTTTTATAAACTTCTTGTGACCTTTTTAGGAAGCCCTGTATTGCTATAAATTTCCCCCTGAGAACTGCCTTTGCTGTATCCCATAGGTTTTGAGCTGTTGTGTGTTCATTGTCATTTGTTTCCAGGATCTTTTTTATTTCACCTTTGATCTCATTGTTAACCCATTCATGACTTAAAACCACGTTATTCAGTCTCCATGAGTTAGAGAATTTTTGTTTTTTCCCCTTGAGATTGGTTTCTAATTTTAAGCCATTGTGGTCTGAGAAGATGCTTTGTATGACCTCAATTTTCCTGTATTTGTGAAGGCTTGTCTTGTGACCTACCATGCAGTCTATCTTAAAGAATGATCGATGTGCATTTGAAAAGAATTTGCATTTTGCTTCTTTGGGATAAAAGACTCAGTATACATCAGTTAGGTCCATTTCATCTCCAGTGTTGTTCAAGGCCACAACATCTTTGGGAATTTTTTGTTTTGAAGATCTGTCCATTGTTGATAGTGGGGTAATAAAATCCCCTGCTATTAGTGTGTTGCTGTCTATGTCTTTCTTAAAGTCCTCCTAGGTTTTCCTTATATATTTCAGACCTCCTATGTTGGGTGTGTATATTTTTACCAGAATTATTTCTTCTTGATGGATTGTTCCCTTAAGTATAATATAATGTCCTTCTTTATTCCTTTATATGGCCTGCATTGGAAAATCTATTTTGTTTGAAATAAGTATTGCTACTCCAGCTTTTTATTCATGTCCATTTGCTTGATATATATTTTTCCATCCCTTCACTCTCAATCTGTGTTGAGAGTGGGTCTTTCATTCTGAGGTGGTTCTCTTGAAGACAGCATATATGTGGGTCATGTTGTCTTATCCATTAAGCTACCCTATGTCTTTTGATTGGTGCATTTAATCCATTTACATTTAAGGTGATTATTGATTGATACTTATTCATTGCCATTTTCTCCCTTTGTATCTGTACTTCTCTTTGGCTTTCTCTGTTTCTTCGTTTTATTTATTTATTTATTTTTAAAGCAGACCCTTTAGCATTTCTTGCAATTCTGGTTTGGTAGAGATGTATTCTTTCTGTCCTTTTTTGCCTGGGAAGCTCCTTATTTCTCCTTCTATCTTGAATGAGAGCCTTGCTGGGTAGAGTATTCTTGGTTGCATGCCTTTGTTTACCATGACTTGAAATACTTTTTGCCATTCCCTTCTGGCTTGAATTGTTTCTGTTGAATAATCATTGGTAGCCTTATTTGAGCCCCCTTATATGTTATTTGTCGTTTCTCTCTTGATACTTGTAGGATTCTCTCTTTGTCTTTGAAATTAGCCATTTTAATGATAATGTGCCTTGGTATTGGTCTGTTTGGGTTGATCTTCATTGGGACCCTCTGTGCTTCCTGAACTTGACTAATGTTTTCATTCATCATGTTAGGGGAGTTTTCTATCATTACTTTTGTGAACAAATTTTCCATTCCTTGTTTCTCTTTTCCTTCTGGAATCCCTATAGTATGGATGTTGTTATGTTTCATGTTGTCCTGCAGCTCTCTTAAACCCACTTCAATCTTGTTCAGCCTTTTTTTATTCTCTTGTCGTGTCTTGGAGTATTTTTCTACATTATCATCCAACTGGCTGATCCGGTCCTTGCTTCCTCTAGCCTACTGTTGATTCCTTCTACTGTATTCTTCAATTCAGAAATTGTATTCTTCATTTCCTCCTGGCACTTATTGATAGTTTCTATGTCCTTTTTGATGCTGATGTAGCTCTCAGTAAGTTCCTTGTAACTTCCGCGGAGTTGTTTATAATTTATTTGATCTGGCTAAGCTCATTGAGCTTTTCTATCTTCATTCTTTTGAATTCCTTATGTGATATTTTGTGTGCCTCTGTTTCATTTTGTGATCTTTTTGGGGATTTTTCATTTCCTTTTGGTGATGGACTGATTCTTTTTTCCCCTATTTTGTGTGTCTGTTGTTGCTTGCTTTTTGTTTTTTGTTTTATCCTTGGATTAATCTGCTTTGCTTCTTTGCCTTAGTTGAGCACCCTTCTGTGTTAGGAGCTTTGTGGAATTCAATGTTGCAATGTTCCAGATTTTGTCCACTTGTTGTTCTTGGTGTGGCCTTTATTTGGCCCGTCTAATTGTATTCTGGATTGGTTGTGTATGTGGCTCCTTTCCTTCCAGTCTATACGCGCCTTCTATCCTTCCTCATAGAAACGAGGAGAGGGAGAATCAGAAAGCTTCAAGTATGAGTGAACTGTGTAAGCCTATGTGTATATTTGCCTCATTTGCCTCCCTGTTCACCCTTAGTGGTCTCTGATTGGTCCAGGTTGAGCCAGGGCCTGTGGGCTTATAACAGGGAACTTTTTTTTTAAGTTAAAAAAAGAAAAAAAAGAGGAAAAATAACAAGAAAAAGAAAAAATAATATTAATAAAGAAAGGGTTTAGATGGCTGTTCACACTTTTTGATCTCTGATTGGTCCAGGTGGAGCCAGGACCTGTGGGCTTTAACAAGAAGAAAAGAAGGGGAAAAAAAAAATAGAAAAAGAAAAAGGAAGATAGAAAAGAATAAAGAAAGGGTTTAGGTGGCTGGAGAGGGGGAGGAATACTTAGATTGAGGACTGGAAATTCTTTGTATCCAGAGAGTGAGTAGACTTTAAATCAAGAGTAGGGGGAGGGTCTTGGGTATTTAGTCGGATTGAGATGGGTGGGGGGGGATTAAAAATATGTGAGAAGTAACTTTTGAAAAGGATATGTTGGGGATTAATAGTTCATGTAGCTCTTGGTATAACTCAGGTGCTTGTGATTAGCAGCAATCCCCTTCCTAAGTCTGCGTCTCTTTTTTTGGTCAGGTCTCTGCAGTCTTACAGTCTAGCTGGTCTTGGAGTGGCAGGGCCTATGACTGTCACAGTCAGGGCTGATTCTGAGTGTCAGCCCACAGGTAGGCTGGGCCTTCAGTAGCCAAGCTGGGTTTTAGGGCTGCAGGTGTTCTGGGGCCCGTGGGGTGCGTCCTCCAGGTTCCTGCCTGTGATGGTCACCTGGCACCCCTACAGGGCAGCCTGCAACCTCGCTGGTTCCTGTGATGACTGGCCCTGCCCCCGCAGCTCCTGGAGGAGGTAGCCCCTGTCTGCCAACAGTGCCCTGGGTCTGCCAACACTGCCCAGCTCCCCCTGGAGAGGGACAATCCTCCAAGCCAGCTCTTTGAGGAGTGCTTCACACCACCTCTGTGATGCCCCCCTCCCAGTGGTTGTCTGCAGTGAGGCCTTTGTTGCTGGCAATGGGCAAATTAGTTGCCCCAGCTACAAGTTCCTGGCTTGCAGTTTGGAGTTTCTGCAGGAGCCTGGAGGCCCGTGTGGGTGTGCAGGGCTGGACCTCCCCCCTTGCAGAGGCTTCAAGCTGCTGTTTCCCCTAGTGGCCCAGCAGCATCATTTTCAGCCCTCTCGCCTCCCAGGTTGGTGCACTTCCCTGCTCCCCCGCTCCCCTGCTCTTGCTCCCCACAGATCTCTTCTCCTCTGCCTCCGACCCAGTGAGGAGCTTCCTCTCCCTGTTGCCAGAACGAGGCTCTCATACAGTTCCTATCCTGCAGTTCAATTCCTTGTTTCCTTAGGCTTTTGCCCTAACTGACCACACTTCACTGTTCAGATTTCTAGTTGCCAGGGAGCCTGGAGCTGGCTTCAGTTAAACATGCCCCTTTGGGTAGAGCTGCCACTGCCCAAAGCCGACCTCTGCCTGCCAGTGGGTTTGGGACTGTCTCACCTGCTCTCCTGTAGGTCTCTGCAGCCTGTGGGCTGTGCTCCCCTGAGTCCAGATGCTGACCGCTCCAATTCTTAGGGACCTGTAGATGTTTTTTGCTCCCTATCCTATCCTCTAGCTGCTATGGTACTCGAGAACACCATCAGCACTGCTCTCTACTCTGTCGCCAACTTTGATTCCTCATTTAGCTCTTTTTTATTGTGGAATTTTTCCTCATTTAGCTCTTTTTTATTGTGGAATTTCTCCTTTCCTTTCATTTGGAGATTGATTGGTTTTGTTTCCTCATTTTACAATAGCTGTGTACATTTGTTTGTTTCTATGTATTAGATCTTCTGTGACTTCATGTTTTATTGGCTAGCCTTATGTGTACGTGTTCTGAGGTGCCCAGTGGTGCAGCCTCCTTTATCCCTTTATATAGATGCTCTAAGAATGCTCTTTGTGGGGTTATCTGGAATTTTCTCTTATATTTAGGCATTTTTTATTGTTAGTATATTTGTTAGTTGTATACTCCCCGCTGTTTGTCTGTATGCGAGGTTCTACTCCTATCATTACTTGTATGTTGTTGTGTACATGGTGAGAGAACAAAGCAGAACACTACAAAAAAACAAAGCCAAAACAAGCAGTCCTCTTCACCTACAACAGCAATATTAATGAAAAAATAGGAACAAAAATAAAAGTAGGGAAAAGAACAAAACAGTGGAGAAAGGAGACAAAAAGAAAAAAGAAATAAAATAATAGAAGACCAAAGGAAAGAAATGAGGTTATGAGAGGATAAAAGGGATAATAACTAATACAACTAATAAACTGAAAAAGGAAAATGGATAAAAGTGACAAAGAAAACAAAGAATAACAAAAACAAGAAAAGGAAAGTAGAAGGGAACAATGAGGTAATCAAAGGTTAGGGTACAATGAAATTATGAAAGAAAAAATAGAGAACCAAAAATAGAAGAAAAAGAAGAAAAAGAATAACAAATATATGAAAAAGAAAAAATAATTAAAAGAACAAAGTGAGATTCATCTCAACAGTTCAGTGCTTGCATGCTGGGTTCTGTCTTTGGATATGGCTCTCATATGTCTGAGGTTGGTGTAAGACAGTGTCAGAGCTGACCACATCTAGCCCTCAGCATCCTATTTAGAGCTACCAGTGTACCACAGTTTGTGGTTGATTCCTTCAGGCTTGGCTTCACCCAGGATGAGCCAAGTGCTCTGAATTTTAACCACACCTGGTCCAGGGATATGTCAGCAAACAACCCAAGTCACCACCAGATCTACCATTGCTTGCCAGCCTGCTGTCAGCTTTACCTCAGTTGTGAGCCTGACTTTTTCTGATAGGGCTTCTGGTAGGGTCAAGGGGATGGAACTTCTGGATCTCCCATGTCAGGTGCCTTTCAGACTTCAGGGAAGATGGTGGGTGTGATCCCTGCCCACATGCCACTAGTCTGAGTCTGTTCAGGATTATTTCCCTATATTTGGCAGGATGGAGCCCCAAGTTGGATAATGGGCAAGGCCTCCAGAGTCCAGGTTTTGGGTATACCAAAAACTTGGAGTGTGTTTCTATGGCTCTTGTATGAAAGGGAAGCACATCTGTATCCTGGGAGAGTGAATGGCATGGCTGCACCCTAAAGCCAGTCTCTGACACCCCTTGAGTTTGTGTATGTTGCTCTTTCCTCTGCAGGGAATGGAAATGCAGGATGGAAAAAAAAAAGAATAAAAGAAAAAATTCCACATAAAACAAAATAAAATAACTGAACAAACCAGATAAAAGGAAAAAAAAAAAAAAAAAAAGATGCAGGGTATAGTGAACAGCATTCCAGAGGGTGGGTTGGGCGAATGATATCTCCTAGGGTAAAATCATTGCTTCCCCACTGAGAGGGGCTTGCTTTTCTCCAGCAAGATGGCCACTATGGAATCTAGGTATATCCCACAGTGAGAGCCCCACAGATGCTCCCCCACACCTCTGCCCAGTGCCACCCACAAAGACTAGACTATATCACCTTCCGCTTGTTGGGGCCTAAGATGAGTGGATGAGAACAAAAGATATGTGCTTGGGCCCTTTTGAGTTAAAGGGAAAAAAAAATAGTGGCTTTGTCTCCAGCACTTTTTGTCTTTCCCAAGCAGAGGAAAACCCTGTACCCTTTCACTGCTGGATGTTGGATGGTCACAACACTGGTGCTCTGTACTTGGTGGCCCCCTTTGTGGATCCAGCTTCTCTCCTCCCAAGGGGAAGCTCCCACGGTCTTGCAGCTACCCTGGCCCACTGCCCTTGCAAATGGGCCAACCTCTTAATTGACCCCCACCCTTACTACCAGTCTCAAGGTGGTTAAAAGCCTCTTTTTTTAGGTGGTCTTTATTTCAGATGGCTGCTCCCCTCTCTTTAGTTTTATTTCCAGTTTGGTTCTGAGAGAAGGTGTGCAATCTATTCTCCTACTTTGCTGCCATCTTGACCCTGTGAAAATTTTAACTCTTTAATAGCAGAGGATTTTGAGATATGTATGTGCACACAGCTCATGGCTTCTTCTTTCACTTTGAAGAATGAACATGGTTCTATTTTGTCACTTTTGTGTTGAGTCCATGGGTACTAGGGTCAAATTCTCACATTATTTAGTAGTGCCTTTTATCTTGTTTTCTGATATTCATAAACTAGGTAGATGTGATATGAGCCCTAGAGTTTGCTAGACACTGAATCTTTTATTTAGAAAGTGGATAGATTATGCAAGGAGATATAATACACTTGTCAGTCAAACCCTAATAGATTTTTTAAATGGGGCTATCAAGCATAATTTGAAGTGAAATTAACATTTTGACATGCCACTTAACCATCTAGGAAGGAAAGTACATGTCACAAAGGTGAGAAATATGTGCACCTCTTCATATAAACATACTTATACCTGCCATAAATTATATCAGTGACAATGGCAAGATGGCATAATATACTCCACAATAAAATAACTATATTACTTTGTGTAAGTTACACTGCATTTTATCAGAAAAGATGCTAAATTGTATATTTTTGAAACATTCTTCATCATTCTATTATAAAGAAAGCCAAATAGTAAAACTTTTCAATGTGCTTGCCAATCTAATCACACAAAAAATTTAAAAATAAGCTTTGTGTTACTCAAAAATTTATGTTTTATGGAATAAGCCTTATTTTCCCTTTTACCAAGAGAAGGTCTCTGGATGAAACCCTTTGTATTTACTCTAATTTTAGTATAATATTATACTTGATGTGCAAGCTCAAAATCAACACTAGTCATACCACACTGAGTTCTTTATTATCACAAATACATAGTTTAAAAACCATAAATGTTCAGATTCAATAGGCAGATAGTAGTCACTAAATTTCTCAAATTGGCACCAAGTTAAATTTAGACAAATTGATGGTTCACAAGTTTATGTAAGGAACTTAAATAAATCTAAATTGAATTTGACAACATTTACCAATATTTGAAATGTTTTATTAGATAATTGCATGATTCAGGTGTGATCTTTTTTTCTGCTTTTCTCTTCTTCCAGGTCTTTCTAAGGGAGGCTGTTGCATTAAGTGACCAATAAGAAATGAACTTACAGACCTGTACCTCTAGACTACGTTTTTCATTGACTTATAGGCTCTGGTTATAGAATAGGAAAATCTTCAAACTCCATATATTTTAAATTATGAGAGAGATCTGTATAAGTGAGGCCATAAAAAAGAGAATATCATTTTTCTTTTCATTTGTTTTTTAATTCAAGACCAACACTTTTAAAAGGGTATCTCAAAAAACACTAGTTTCATAGAAAAAGCCATATGATCAGGGAATTTGGGGCAATAATAATGCTTGCAGAACTTTTTAATGGAAATAACCTCATTTTAGTTATATTTAACAATGTTAACAGATTTCATGTGAAACTTTATGTTCATAGTTCTCTTGAAAAATTAAAGATATGTTAATACAATTACTATATTCTCACCCAGAAATAATTTCTTATAGCTTTTAATTAGGCAAAACATGAGCTCTCCATTAGTCAAATAACTACCCAGCATGCCTGGATTCTGACAGGTTTTTGCTTGGCTCCTCTTTTTCTAGTCTTTCTGTAAGACACACATTGTCTTTTGGTGTATTAAATTACTTAAGTAGATATTTCTATTTTATTTTGTTTAAAAATCGTTCCCAAGTATATTTTGGAATGTACTGTTTTAGATAAGTCTTTGAATTTTTATTTATAATTTTTACTCAAAACTGTACAGATGAAAGTTAATTTCTGATATTACTTAGTAGTTGGATATGGACCATGAATTCAAGTAATCCCTATTTTTGTGGTATAAATTTTATACTACCTTCTGAAAAATATTTGAAAAGCCTAAATTTTGCAAAGAGGATTCCATTTCTATTTCTGGATAGTTTTGTAACCATTCAAGATATAGAATCAGCTTGTCTAGTTGGAGTTTTTACACATTCAATAAGACTTCAATCTACATGGTAGAGATGAAGAAGCTTCTGGATTTTACCTGAGGTTTAAGATTTAAATGTCCAGACTAGGGAACTCACTTTGCTGATGATCTAAAAAGAGGCCCTAATAACATGCAGTCCAGGAAAAAGGCTTTGAAGGGAAAAAATATATATAATTACAATATGATAAGTAATTGGAACATATAGTACTATTATGCAATCCTGAATTAAACTAGAACTTAAGTAGATATTGTCTTTATATATCAGCTTAGTAGCTCTCAAAAAGAGAAGATGGGAAATAATTACTTTTTGGGAGATGTGCCCCATATATATCATCCAAGTGCTTACTATGAAAGCCCCCAAATGGTATTTGACTTTCATCTTGCTGGTTGAGGACCCTGCAGTTATAATCATGGGTTTCTAGGATTCCCAATATCAGGAGAAAGTGTGGCTGTAATGACAGCAAAGATTTCATGGGAAAATTCTGACTGACTACAAGTCTTTAAGTGGGGTGTCCTCCTGCTTTTGCTAAAAGGAACTCACGAAAAATAAATGGCAAGCAAAGAGGACAAGTAGATTTAGAAAGAAGTTATTCACCAACTTTAATAGAGTTGTTCAATATTTGGTCACATAGATTATTTTGAAACTCATTTGCTTTAGTGGTCTTCCTAACTTACCAGAAGAGATCTGAATACTCTTGGAAAAAGCAAATAAAAAGTTAAAAAGGTGCTATGATAAGAACTTGTTGCTACAGCACTTTATACTTAATGATGCCAGACTCTGGACTTAATCAGAGGCATTTCTGCAGTCTAGAACAAAGCCTCAAGACATTGTATTTACAGAAATTATTAATACAGGGATCCATATTCTACTGTAACTCTGTCAGAGTTTTAATAGCATGGAGGAACAGCTCCCTCCAGTATCCTTTCTTTCTTATCAGTGTAAAAGCTAGTAGTTTTAAAAATATTTTCCTGGAAGAGGTTAAAATGGTTATTATATATCAATTGACTATGAAGTATAGTTATGTAAGCCAAGCTTGCATGCTAATATTGCACAGCGCAGAAAGCAATAAAACAGGACACTTTCTTCCTTGGGCATCTGGTAGAAACAGAAAGAAGCTCTTGATTCAGTGTTATGATGCCTCAGTTCCTAGGAGTTCACCTGTAGCTAGCCTCTTCCAGTGTGAGTGCTCCACCGAACTCTCCAAAGGGCACATCTTCCTTGCCAATAGAAAAGGAAATGACAACAACAACAACAAAAAAAACCAAAACAAAGCATCCAAAATTCAGAGAGATACATCAGCTGCCTCAAACTGTGATACTGTTCATTTCTTGAAGAGAATATATACTATTGCAAAATATTATATATACATATATTTCAACTTGGTACAAAGTAACTAGGTCCAAATTAGAAGACAGGTGACCATTCTTCATAATCCCCAGAATTTTCATTGAGAAAATCCTTTTTAAAAACCTACTTTCCATAGTGTTAGCCAAAAACTCTGGTCTTCCCACTATAGGATACTTCATGACATACAGTTAAGCACTGTGATTATCTGGTAACCAGTCAAAGTGCAAATAAGAAATCCATTTGGCTTGTAATGTGTTAGATGTTTTAAATTCTTAAAATGTATTTTCCGCAGAGTTGATTTTTCTGTATTGCCACAACAAATGCTTCTGTTAGGTTCTTGGGTGAATCTGAAACCAAAGAAATAAAGAAATTTCAGGGAGAAAAGGACAAATTAAGATACAAAAAAGTGATCAGGCAGAAAATTAAGAACATCTTGAATTTTTAGGATGTTGCTTTTCAAATGATCTGAAGTAAAAAAGTGCTAACACCTAGAGCAAAAGTTCTTAAATGGTGATGAAATCACATTGACAGACCACTATGTATTTTTATCAACCTATTAATTTTTCCACACTAAGGAGCCAGACTTTTGGAGCCAGATGTAACTGGACCTGACTTCATGGGTCTGAGACCTATGCAGCTTCACAAAGCCCTGTGTTGAAAAGGCCCCCCTCTTGGTTTAATGACCTCCTGCTACCATATTGAAATTATTAGTGATTTTTTAAAAAGAGGCCCTGTGTTTTTATTTTGGACTGGGCTCTACATTTTATGCAGTCAGTCCTGTGTCTGATGAGAATCTGAACTGAGTAGGCCATTCCATGTTCTTGTCATGTTGACCTGGTGTAAGATGTAAAGGGGTGGCAAAAGATGAAGTCATTGCTAAGATTCTAGGACATAAGACATTTTTCTTAAAAAAGAAAAAAAAAGTGTCTGAGTCCAGGGAGTATATTTGGGAGCATACTTGAAGTTCTCAGGGTTAGGTAGAAACAGTAATAAAAGCCTGCATTCCAAAGTTGGTTGGGCCAGGAGAAGAATATATGAGAAATCATACACTTTTTATCCTCTCTGTATAAAGAACAAATGCTTCCAAACCTTGGTTTCCTATATTCCAGTAGTATTTATCAACCTCTGTTTTCCCTGATTTATTTTCCACCAAAGAAGGAAGAAAGTGACATTCACAAAAATTATCTTTCCTTTATTTCTAGCAATCTACCACACACCCTTGGGCTCTGTTCTCCATGGAAGACCAAGGACTCTGTCATGTCCTCATGTCTACCATCGCATCCTCAAGACCTTTACACATTAACTCTATATAGTATGTATGTGTATGTATATGTATATGTATGTGCATATATACATATATATGTATATGTGTGTGTGTGTTTGTGTATTGTATAAATGTGCTAAATAAATAAGTTCACTGGAACCAGGGGCAATTGTAATATTGTGCTAGCATAAGTTGATTCATCTTTTTTTCTGCAATTTCCAAACACACACCCATCTCTCTCTCACAGCACCCTCCACTCCTCTATTTTAAAGACATTTTATGCAAAATGGAATGGAGATCAGGATTATAAAGGCTCCCAGACCTGGTGGGATTTTGAGTGAAGAAGCTGAATTATGTCAAAGCTACTACTTTGCCTTTTCAGTAATAATTTTATATATATATAAATATAAATATATATATATGATACATATGATATATACATATACATATATATACACACACATATAATATGTATATATATATATATGATAAGTAAATTCAGAGTCACCATTAGTAGACCCAGGAGGGCTGTAAACAAATGATTGTGATGGAGTTGTGTTGGGCTGATCACAGAAAATTGAGATTTGACTAGGTGGCAATTGTGGTTACACATGCAACCTAAATTCTGTCCATTCACCCTTTTAGGGGATGAAATTTGATTCTACATTGTGTACTAAATTTATTTCTTCATTGTTTGAAAGACATTAACACGCTGGGTTGTAGGAAGCCCAAATTTGTATGATACTTTTTCAGATATTATATACCAGATTGTGTTCTGCTACTTAAATCAGCTTATTTGACTTTGATTTTTTCTTCATTTCATTTTCTTCCTCTTATTATCACCAAATAGCTGATGTTTATTTTTTACCTGTGAATTATTACAGCATTGTCAAACAACTTATTTATTTATTTTTTTTATGGAGATGACTGTTTTCTAAAGAAAGTCACTGTTCCTGAATACACAGTGTATAGATTTGTTACTGAATTCATGAGCTATTGCCTTTCAACTTTCAAACTTATAGTTTTTATATACAAGTTTAAAGAAAAGGAATAAACCAGTAGGTGTCTAAAACCATAGGAAAAACTCTCTAGTTAACATTTAATTAGGCTAGTATTGATGTAAACCACCAACATAGCAATTTTAATAAAACAATTGAAGCAAAAATTAAGTAGAGGCAGTGTTAAAATTGGGCATGAGACTTCAACCAAATATCAAATCAAATATCTCTTCAGGAAGGTGCCTGTTACCAGCTTTTTTCCTACTGGAGGATCTCTATAGGTAGCATTCATTCAGGAAGCTTCCTCTTTTCATAAGATTTATTTTTTTTAATCTCCTGAAAGGAAAGTCTTTGTCTAATTCTACTTACCTTCCTTCTTTTGGGTTATATTGTCACTGAGATCCAATTTCCAAATGTTTACTATTTACCTTTGGATTGTGGCCTTTTACCTTGCTTGGCTACTTCTCAATCTAGAGTATCTTCATGTCTAAATGAAACACTGTGTTTCTACTTTTTGCCCGTTAAAAAAAAAGAAACATAAAAAATATACTTTAGAATCTACTTTGAGACATTTTAAAAACTATTTCAAAGACTATTTTGAATTTTGGTATAGGATGATTATTTGGGAAATGACCCCTCCAATATATATAAAGGTTTTAGGGAAAAAAACCTATATAGAGAAAAACAATGATGTACCAGGAATCTTTCTTACAAATATATTTAGGTTGGAGTTACTTTTTAAAATAACATATAAGGAAGCTCTCAGTGTGTCACTAACAATTTGGATATGTTTCTTCATTTTCCCCCCCTTAGAGCACTCTCTTTGGATCAATCTTATATATAAGAACAAAAAAAAAAAAAAGATTTTTTCTTATTTTTCCCTTTAATTCTGATAGGACCGTGAAGAATTTATTTTTATCTCAAAGATCACCTCTCAGCTGAGGATAGAAAAATAAAAACATGTTATGCAAATTAAAGCACACCTGTGAATTAAACTTTCAAAAGTTAAATTGCTAAGCCCTGGCTGGTAGCACGATAGATAAAGGGTTGGTCTGCAAACCCAAAGCTCACTGGTTTGATTCCCCAGCCAGGACACATAACCAGGTTGCAAACCAGGTCTCCAGCCAGGTCTGTGGCTGGAGACAGGTGAAAGGCAACCATACATTGATATTTCTCTCCCTCTCTCCCTTCCTCTCTATCTGGAAATAATAAATAAAATCTTTTAAAAAACGTTTAATTGCTAGAGTCAATAATTGAAGTATGTAGACATATCATTCTCTAATGGGAAAAAATACATAGGGCATACTAGAAAAATTTATATGAAACCTATTCTCAGAGCATATGAGCTAAAGATTGTTTTTGGCATGTAGCTTATACAGAATGGAAATCTCCTGTATGTATCATCTGTACTTAATTGGTGCCTTGGTATTTAAAAGTATTTATTTCATTGTGCATTTCTTGTTAGGATGAGGGAGGGAGGAGTTGTAAGTCAGTAGAAATGTCTGAGTCCTCTCAAGGTTTAAAAATTACAGCTTTTTCTAGTGTCTTCTTTTTCCTTCTCCAAAAACACGCTTGAGAATTCTCAGTTGACTAATGGACCATTCACAAGGCTGTAGAACAGTGTCTCATTCCCTTGCTTGAAATGGATGCACATATCAGAACAGGTGCACCTTTGCTTTCAGACCTATGGCAAGGGCAATTTATTTCTCTCTGCACTTAACTATCTGAATTACATTCAGCCCACCTAGGGTAGTAACAGACATAATGTACTCTAGCCTCTATTACCATGATCAGATTCTGTACTGTACTTCTGTGATGCTGGAAAATGTCTAGGATATATTTACAACATATTCAATGTTTTTAAAATATACTCCACAAAGGCTAAATTGAGGAAAGTTGTGTAAGTCACATAAAAAGATAGCATTAACAATTTTTGTATTATGTTTTTGTTTATGTTCTTGCTTTCAAAGAGTCTCTTCATTGGCACTCCTGGAACTTCACCTATGTAAAACCTGAAATAAGTTGAATTGCATGTTATTTTTTACTGAGTTTCAAGTCTGTAAGTACCATGAGAGCAAGGCTTACCATCAATAAAGAATGATAAGTTATCATTTAGAATAGAAAATGAGATTTAGCAGAAAATACAGGGGTGGGCAAAAGTAGGTTTACTGATGCAATACAAATAATACAATAATCAATAAATATTAATACAAGAATAAACCCTTTGTTTCTCATATTCACAACTGAAAATCTACTTTTCCCAACCCTGTAAATCAGAAACATGTTTAAAATAATGGGGATCAGATTCCAGTCATAAATCTAATTACAGTGGCATTAATTCAGGGTAGCTTAAAATTAACTTGTAAGGGTGCTCGCTTTGGCAGCACATATACTAAAATTGGAATGATACAGAGAAGATTAGCCTGGCCCCTGCACAAGGATGACATGCAAATTTGTGAAGTGTTCCATATTAAACAAAAATTTAACTTGTAAGGGCATCTTCAAATTTCTTGGAAAAATCAACCAACAGAACACCAACTGGAAAGAAACCTTATAGCCATACAGAACAGAAGAGGTCACTTTATCACAATGTGACTGGTAGGAATTGCGGAAACGCTAGGGGGCTGGCTGGGCCCCCACCAGACCAACTGAGAAGAGTGGGCTGGTCTCCCAGCTGGGTTTCCTGCCTACAGCAATACAGCAGAGAGTAAAACAGCACACAACTGAGAAGGGTAGGAAGCAGCAAGGTTTACTAGAGAGCTGGACACAGAGAACTACTAAGGTGACCACAATGAAAATACATTGGCACCCACCTATTCTAGGCTCCAGCAGAGGGAGGGCAGAGTGGACTGGAGACTCTTGGGGAGTTTGTGGCAGTGGCTTGGAGGAGAGAAGTGGGAAAGCAGCTTTGGGGATCCCAGTGCTGACTCATCACCCATACCTCAGGTGGACTACACTACACCAAGCAGATTCCCTATGAGGGGTCCTCATAGTCCCACTCACTGGAATCAGTTGCAAACTACCTTGCCCAGCAGTGCATGAGGCTGGTGACTGATCACACTTCTTTGATTTAGATCTAAATAAACCTTTTTTGCCCTGTCCTGTCTGAGCATAGATACAGTAATAATTTGTACCAGTAGCTGTTGCCCAGCAGTGCCTGGGCCTGGCAGCTGATTACAAATTATCTGACTTATAGCTGGGTAAGTCAGTGGCCTATGAACCTGGTGACTGGTTGTTGATTCATTGGTTTATAACTGAGTCCGTCCTTCTCACCCTGCAGTTCCTGGGCTTGGTGGCTGATTACAAATTCACTGAGTTACAGCTGAGTCAGTCAGACAGCCCCACACATTGGTGTGTAAGCCTGGTGGTTAATCATGGATTCATTGGTATGCAACTGAGTTGGTCTGTCTCACCCAGCAAGGCCTGGGCCAGTTGGCTAATTAAAAACTCTTACTTATAGCTGGGTCTGTCAGTCGGTCCCATCCAGTGGCATATGAGCCTGGTGGCTGATGGTGGATTTATTGGTTTGCAACTGAATTGGTCAGTCTCACCCAGTGGCTTCTGAGTCTGGAGACTGATCACAGATTCATTGATTTACAACAATTGAAATTGTTTGTCCTGCCCAAGGGCATGTGAGCCTGGTAGCTGATTACAAACTCACTTAACCACAATTGAATATTTCTATCAAGCCCAGTGACCCCTTAGGCTTGTGGCTGATCACAGATTCATTGATTTATAGCTGAATCAGCCTGTCCCCCCAAGTTGCATCTGAGTCTGGCTATGGGTCACAGATGGATAGGATAATTGAATAAGTCCTTTGAGACTAGAGGTGACTTAGCCTGGCAGCTGATTGCAGTCTGATTGAATTACAATGAAACTTAAAACTGGGGAGAAAAAGAAATAGTCCATCATCCAAAGGAAAGAAAGAATCCCCAGAAATATGGCTGAAGGAAACAGAGGCAAGCAAACTATCAGATATTGAATTCAAAATAATGATGATAGAGAAGCTCAATGAGCTCAGCCAACTCAAAGAAAATTACAAAATATTCCAGGGGAACTACAAAGAACTCCAGGGAAGCTACAAGGAACGTAATGGAATATACACCAGCATTAGAAAGGACATAGAAACTATCAGTAAGAGCCAGGAAGAAATAAAGAATACAATTTCTGAGTTGAAGAATACAGTAGAAGGAATCAACAGCAGGCTAGAGGAAGCAAAGAAGCAGATCAGTGATCTAGGGGACAACAGAGAAAAATATTCCACGACAGTGCAACAGAATGAAAAAAGACTGAACAAGAAAGAAGAGCTTAAAAAAAAAATTTAATTGTATTGTTGTTGTATTATATCTATCCTCTTTTTCCTCCCCTGACCCTTTCCCCACCCACCCACTCACCTACAATCAATCCCAATTATTGTCCATGTTGATGGTTCTTCCATGCTAATGCCTTGACTAAACTGCTCCCCTTCTTTGCCTCCTCTATTCCCCTCCCTGCTGTCCCATGCCCACTGAAGGTCTATTCATTGTATTCATGTATCTGGTTGTTTTCCTTATTTGTTTGTTTTTGTCCATTATTGTCCTGTAATGGGTGAGATCATATGGTAATTGTCTTTCACTGACTGACTTATTTCACTAAACATAATACTCTTGAGTTCCATCCATGTTGAGGCAAAGGGTAGGAGTTCTTGAAAGAAGAGGTTTTAAGAGAGCTGCAGAACAACATGAAACACAATAATAGATTTATGAGAAGGAGAAGAGAAAAAAGGAATGGAAACCTATTCAAAAAAGTAATGATAGAAAACATCCCTAACATGATGAGAGAAAATATTACTCAAGTTCAGGAAAATTACAGGGTCCAAATGAAGATGAATTCAAAGAGATCTATTCCAAGAAACATCACAATTAAAATGGTAAACATCAAAGACAAGGAGAGAATGCTAAAAGCATCAAGAGAGAAACAGCAAATAACATATGAGGGGATTCTGATAAGGTTATCAAATGATTATTCAACACAATACAAGGCAGAACTGAATGGCAAAATACAGTCCAAGTAATGGAAAACAAAGGCTTGCAAC
The DNA here is from genome assembly GCA_004026585.1 of Noctilio leporinus. Taxonomy (NCBI): domain Eukaryota; kingdom Metazoa; phylum Chordata; class Mammalia; order Chiroptera; family Noctilionidae; genus Noctilio; species Noctilio leporinus. The sequence goes on from PVIW01008938.1 coordinate 30,938, forward strand.
CAAGAATACTCTATCCAGTAAGGCTCTCATTAAAAATGGAAGGAGAAATAAAGAGTTTCCCAGACAAAAGAAGACTAAAAAATTATATCTCTAAGACATGCTGAAGGGTCTGCTTTTAAAAAAGATGAAGAAACAGAGAGAGACAGAGAGGAACACAAGTGCAAAGTGGAAAAATGGCAATAAATAAGTGTCAATCAATGATAACCTAAATGTAAATGGATTAAATGTGCCAATCAAAAGACACAGGGTAGCTGAATGGATAAGAAAACATGACCCACATATATGCTGTTTTCAAGAGACCCACCTCAGAACAAAAGGTTAACACAGATTGAAAGTGAACAATGGAAAAATATATATCAAGCAAAAAGACATAAGAAAAAGTCTGGGGTAGCAATACTTATTTTAGACAAAATAGATTTTACAATGAAGATCATTAAAAAAAGACAAAGAAGGACATTTCATAATACTTAAGGGAACAATCCATCAGGAAGAAATAACTCTGGTAAACATACTGCACCCAATGTAGGAGCTCCCAAATATATAAGAAAAATATTGGAGGATTTCAAGAAGATATAGAAAGCAACACACTAATAGTAGGGGATTTTAATACACCACTACCAACAATGGACAGATTTTCCAAACAAAAAAACACCCAGGATATTGTGACATTGAACAACACTGAAGAGGAAATGGACCTAACCAATATATGCAGAACCTTTCACCCCAAAAGAGCAAAATACACATTCTTTTCAAATGCACATGGATCATTCTTTAAGATAGACCACATGGTAGGTCACAAGACAAGCCTCCATAAATATAGGAAAATTGAAATCATATCAAGTGTCTTCTCAGATAACAATAGATTGAAACTAGAAACCAACCTCAAGGGGAAAAAACAAAAACACTCTAACTCATGGAAACTGAGTAACATGCTTTTAAGTAAGGAATGAGTTAAAATGAGATCAAAGATGAAATAAAAACGTTTCTGAAAACAAATGACAATGAATACACAATGGTCCAATACCTACAAGAAACAGCAAAAGCAGTCCTCAAAGGGAAATTCATAGCAATACAGGCCTTCCTTAAAAGGATGGAAGAAGCTAATACAAACAACCTAACCATAAAGCTGTAAGAACTAGAGGAGCAACAACAAACAAAGCCCAGAGCAAGGAGAAGGAAGGAAATCATCAAGATCAGAGCAGAATGAAATAACTTAGAAACTCAAACTACAATTCAAAGAATCAACAAGTTCAGGAGCTGGTTCTTTCAAAAAATAAACAAAATTGACAAGCCTTTAACCAGACTCATCAAGAAAAAGAGACAACCCAAATAAACAGAATCAGAAACATCAAAGGAGAGATCACAACTGATACTTCAGAAATACAAAGGATTGTAAGTAATTACTACAAACAACTATATGACAATAAATATGACAACCTGGGTGAGATGGACACATTTCCAGAAATGTATAATTACCAAAATGAAATCCAGAAGGAGCAGAAATCCTGAATAGACCAACAACTAGTGAAACTGAAGAAGTAATCAAAAATCTCCCAAAGTACTAGAGTCCCAGATCAGATGGCTACAAAGGTGAATTCTACCAAACATTTAGAGAACTAACTCCTATCCTTCTCAACCTATTCCAAAAAGTCCAAGAAGAGGGAAGACTTCCAAACTCTTTTTATGAGGCCAATATTATTCCAACCCCAAAACCAGGTCAAGACATAACTAAGAAAGAAAAAAACCAGGCCAATATCTCTGATGAACATAGATGCTAAAATTCTCAACAAAGTATTGGCCAATTGGACCTTGCAATACATTGAAAAGATCATACGCTGTGATCAAGTGGGTTTCATCCCAGAGATGCAAGGACTGTACAACATTCACAAATCAATAACTGTTATACACCACATCAACAAAATGAAAGACAAAAACCATATGATCATATCAATAGATTCCAAAAAAGCATTTGATAAAGTACAGCAACCATTTATGATAAAAAAAAAAAAAACCAGCAAAAATGAAAATAGAGGCAGTATATCTCAACATAATAGAGGCCATATATGAGAGCCTTGAAGCCAACATCATATTCAATGGGCAAAACTAAAAGTTTTCCCCCTAAGATCAGGAACAAGAAAAGGCTGTCCACTTTCTCCACTTCTTTTCAACATTGTTTTGGAAATTCTAGCCACAGCTATCAGAGAAGTAAAAGGAATCAAAGGTACCCAAATTAGAAAGAAGGAAGTCAAACTGTCTTTATTTGCAGATGATATGATAGTGTACATACAAAATCCAATAGGCTCCAACAAAAACTTACTTGGCCTAATAGGCAAATTTAGCAAAATAGCTGGGTATAAAGTCAATATTCAGAAATCAAAAGCATTTTTGTATACCAATAATGAACATCAGATATAGAAGCTAGAAAACAAATCCCATTTACCATAGCAACAAGAAAAGTAAAGTACTTAGGTACTAATTTAAGCAAGGAGATAAAAGACCTATATTTAAAAAAGTACAGAACATTGAAGAAAGAAATTAAGAGAAATAGAAATAAATGGATGCATATACCATATTCATGGATGGGAAGAATTAACATCATTAAAATGTCCATACTACCCAAAGCAATCTATACATTCAATGCAATCCTAATTAAAATACCAATGACATACTTCCCAGAGATAGAAAAAAATACTTCAAAAATTTATATGGAGCCAAAAATGCCCTCAAATAGCCATAGCAATCTTGAGAAAGAACAAGGTAGGATGAATTACAATACTGGATATCAAATTATAGTACAAGTCTATGGTAATCAAAAGTCTGGTACTGGTATGAAGTATAGATATATAGATCAATTAAACAGAATAGAGGGCCCAGAATAAACCCAGGACTCTATGGTTCATTAATATTCAACAAAGGGGGAAGGGACATAGAATGGAGTAAAAACAGTCTCTTCAACAAGTGGTGTTGGGAGAACTGGACAAGGACATGCAAAAAAAAAAAAAAAATTAGAAAGAAAGAAAACTAGACAACCAACTTACACCATATACCACAGTAAACTCAAGATGGATAAAGGATATAGACATAAACAGTGCCACCATATAGGTCTTGGAGAAAACTATAGGCAGTAAAATTTTAGATACCTTACACAGAAATATGTTTACTGATACTTCTCCAAGGGCAATAGAAATAAAAGAACAAATAAAGAAATGGGACTATATCAAACTAAAGAGTTTCTGTTCAGCTAAAGAAAAGACTTGCAAAATTAAAAGAGAACCAAACATATGGGAAAACATAATTGCCAATGATACCTCAGACAAGGGTTTGATCTCCAAAATATATAAAGAACTTATGTGACTCAATATCAGGGAGACAGACAGCCCAATTAAAGAATGGGCAAAGGACCTGAACAGACAACTCTCTGAGGAGGACATACAAAGGGCCCAAAGGCATATTAAAGAATGTTCAATGTCACTAGCCATCAGAGAGATGCAAATTAAAACCACAAGAAGATAGCACCTCACACCTGTCAGAATGGCCATCAACAAACAAGTGTTGGTGAGGATGTGGTGAAAGGGGAACTCTGGTGCACTGTTGGTGGGAATGCAGCCTGGTGCAGCCACTACGGAAAACAGTATGGAGTTTCTTTAAAAACTTAAAATGGAAGAGAGCCAAGAAAGCAGAGGAGTAAGAGGAGCTACACCAACCTCCCAACACCAAACTGGAATTACAACTTAATTGGGGAGAAATCTTCCAGAATAACCAACAGAACACCAACTGGAGAGAAGCTGTATTACCATGGATAGAACAGAAGAGGTGGCTTTATCATAATGTGACTAGTAGAAAGTGGGGAGACACAAGAAGACTGGTGGTCCTCCCAAGTATGACCGCTGTAAGAGGCGGAGAAACATCTCAGCAGCCAGGGTTTCCACCTGAGAAGGGTGGGAACTAAATCCTAAACTGGGTTTCCCAGCCTACAGCAACACAGCTGAGAGTAAAACAACACCAAGCTGTGAAAAGCAAAAAAGACACCAGGTTTAGCTGGCTTGACAGAGAGACTGAGTTCTTAAAGGGACCAAGCATGACAATATAGTGGCACCCACCCATCCTTGCTCCAGCAAGGGAAGGCACAGTGGATTAGATACAGTTAAGGAGGGTTTGGGGCAGTGGTTTTAGGGGGAGATTTGAGAGAGTAGCTTGTGAAATCCAGTGCTGACCCACCCCCAATAGAGCTGGCAGACCATTCTTCTCTAAAGGTCAGGAGCCTGAAGGGAATCCACAGCCCCACCCATAGGAATTAATCCACCCCATCCAGCAATGCCTAGACCTGACCTCAGATCCCAGGTTGATTGGATTAACAACTGAATTCATCTGCCCTGCCCAGAGGTGCCTAAAACTGTCCACTGATCCCAGGCTGATTGGATTAACAACTAAAGGAGACAAAAAAGACAGTGGATCTCTGGTAATCTCCAACTGGCTGACTAGGCCCAGATTGGGACACGAAGCACAGATCTAGGAAGTAGAAAAAATTGCAGCTCTATAGCACAGAAGGTCACACCACTAACAGTAAGTCAAAGCAGACCAATCCAAGAAGCAGAAACAAACAAGAGTCACCTAAAATGGGGAGACAAAGGAATAAACCCTTCAGCAAATGAATAGGAGGAATCCCCAGGAAGAGTGCAAAATGAAATAGACCCAAGCACCCTATCAGATATGGAATTCAAAATAATGATGATAGAGAAGCTCAATGAACTCAGCAATTTCAAAGAAAACTACAAACAACTCCAGGAGAGCTACAAAGATCTCCAGGGAAGTTACAAGGCACTTACTGAGAACTACACAAGCATTAAAAACGACATAGATACCATCAATAAGAGCCAGGAGGAAATGAAGAATACAATTTCTGAATTGAAGAACACAGTAAAAGGAATCAAAAGCAGATTAGAGAAAGCAGACGATTGGATCATTGAGCTGCAGGTCAATGTAGAAAAAAAAAAAAAAAAAAAAATCCCAGGCAGTGCAACAAAATGAAAAAAGGCTGAAAAAGAATGAAGAGGTTTTAAGAGAGCTGCAGGACAACATGAAACATAACATCTATATCAGGGATACCAGAAGGTGAATAGGAGGAGCAAGGGATTGAAAACCATTTTGAACAAATAATGACAGAAAACTTCCCTAATATGAGTAGAGAAAATGTCATCCAAACTCAGGAAGCACAGAAGGTCCCAATGAAGATGAACCCAAACAGGCCCACTCCAAGGGACATCATAATGAAAATGGCAAATTACAAAGACAAGGAGAGAATCCTAAAAGCAGCAAGAGAGAAACAGCTAATAACATACTAGGGGGCTCCAATCAGTTCATCATCTGATTTCTCAACAGAAACACAACAAGCCAGAAAGGAACGGCAAAAAAATATTTCAAGCAATGAAAAACAAAGGACTGCAACCAAGAATACTCTACCCAGCAAGGCTCTTATTCAAAATGGAAGGTGAAATAAGGAGTTTCCCAGACAAAAGAAGTCTAAAAGAATACATCTCCACAAAACCAGCATTGCAAGAGATGCTAAAGGGTCTGCTTTAAGAAAATGAAAAAAAAAACAGAGAGCCACACAGTACCACAGGTACAAAGGGAAAAATAGATAATGAATAAGTACCTATCAATAATAACCTTAAATGTAAATGGGTTAAATGCACCAATCAAAAGACATAGGGTAGTTGAATGGATAAGAACCAAATTTAACTAATGAATGCTTAAAAATTATCTTGTTATAAATAGATTTTACTAAATAAGGTACAATTTTGTATATTATTTGTATCTGCATTAATGAAGGTTAAGTTTTCTTTTTTTTTAATTTAATTTTATTGTTGTATTACATCCATTCCCTTTTTACTCCTCTCCATCCCCTTCTGCACCTACCCACTCCCCTACAAAGTTAATACCACTTGTTGTCCATGTCCATGGTTCTCCCATACTAGGTTCTTGACTAAACTGCTCCCCTTCTTTACCTCTTCCTCCCCTCCCTTTCCCCCTGCCAAATGAAAGTCTATTCACTATATTCATATATCTGGTTCTGTTTTGTTTATTGTTTGTTTTGTTCATTAGTGTCTTGTAATGGGTGAGATCATATGATATTTTTCTTTCACTGACTAGTTTAATTCACTAAGCATAATACTCTCCAGTTTCATCCATGTTGTTGCAAAGGGTAGGAGTTCCTGCTTTCTTTCTGCTGTCTAGTATTCCATTGTGTAAATGTACCAAAGTTTTTTTTTTATCTAATCATCCACTGGTAGGCGCTTAGGCTGTTTCTAGCATTTGGCTATTGTAAATAGTGCTGCTATGAACATAGAGATACATAGGTTCTTATGAATTGGTGTTTCAGGATTCTTTGGGTATAGTACTAGTAGTGGCATTGGAATCATTTTACAATATGGGAGAATGATGTTACTTGCAATAACGCAGAAAAATTGAATGCAGTTAAGGAAGAAGGAAAAATTATTCACTGTTACAAAATATGTGCTTATTTGTGGGTGTGTAATATATAAATATTGTTAGCAAGTTATCTTTTAAATAGCAATCAACTGGTCATGGGTGTATTGTGAAAACAGTCAATCTTTAGGTTAGAAGAGAGGCTGAGCCCTGGCTGGTGGCTCAGTGGATAGGTGCTGGCCTGCAAACCCAAAAGTCGCTGGTTCAATTCCCAGCCAGGGCATATAACCAGGTTGCAAGCCAGGTCACCAGCCAGGTCCTTAGCTGGAGGCAGGTGAAAAGCAACCATATATTGGAGTTTCTTTCTTTCTCTACCTTTCTCTCTTCACCTCTCTCTGGAAATAACAAATAAATTAAAAAAAAAAAAAAAGAATAGAAAAGAGGCTGAGAATCAACACCAATTTGGATGGCAGTTGGAAGCTATTAAACTATATGATTCGTGTACATAGACAATATATATTATCATATTAGCATGTAAATTAGATGAGATTCCTTTCAAATAGATTGTGAAAATACACATTTCCAGGTATGAAGGCCTCCAAACTGGGGATGCTTGGGAACAAGAATTATTGTTATAGTAAACTGTATTATTGAAATGTGAACATACTTAAGTCTACCTCAACAGACTCTTAAATAGTTCAGGGGTTAGTTTAGGACCACATAGGAAGTCAACCACAAGTTAAAAAAATAGCTAGAATACTATTCTACAAAATTATTTAATTCCTAGGGATATTTATCTTTTATCTCAACTTAGTAGGCATAATCATTTCTACTATGGGGACTGTCTGAGCATTCCAAGTGCCATTATTTCTGAAGGCTTCAACTTGTAAAACACAGGTAGAGGAAAAGCAGAGGGTATTGAAAGAAGTAAGACCTGTGCACAGCCAAAATCAATCAATCAATCAATCAATCAATCAATCTACTATTTAAGTTGGAAAACTCCAAACAGAGTAAGTTGTAGTTCCAGTACCTTCAAATAAAGTTGAGTTGTATTACTGGAGAAGGGAGGATCTGACTCAAATACCAAATTCATTCTTTTAAAGATTTTATTTATTATTTTTAGAGAGAAGGGTAGGGAGAGAGACATCATTGTATGGTTGCCTTTCACCTGCCTCCAGCTACAATATTGCTGGGGACCTGGCTTGCAACCTGGTTATGTGCCCTGGCTGGGGAATTAAACCAGCAACCTTTGGGTTCACAGACCAGTGCCTTTTCCACTGTGCTACCTGCCAGGGTCCCAAATTCATTTTTAACTATGGGTTTGGTACTGTCTCTAGGACAACCTTCCCAAAAGTGAGTTCTGTAATACACCATTTCTGTGATACATTTCACAAAAATAGCATTCCAGAGTAAAATAAGATTTAAAGAAGAAAAAACTGCTTAATTTTTCTATATCTAAAATACTATCATTTAACATGTAATAATTATGTAAGCTATTGTCATATTTTAATTTTTTTGTATTAACTCTTAAAAATCCAGTATGTAGTTTAAATATGTGGAAAAATATATATGTGTATAAATGTATTTTTGCATGTGTTTGGTAACATTGCAATTCATATTACTTAAGATAGTAATTCTTTAAACAAATGAATTAACATAGGCATTTTGAAATAATGAAAGGACAATTTTTTATTAATATGATTTGAGAAGCTGATAGAAGACAGTATTTAAATGGTGAATTGTCTGGATATGAAAGGGAAAGTACACATTGGTAGTTACAGAATCCACATGGGTATGTTAAGAAGAATAAAGGAAATGAAGAAGCCAAAGAACTTATATGCATGACTCATGGACAAGAAATAAAGTGGCAAGGCATTGCTGGAGGAAATGGGGTACTGGGTGGAGGGAGGCCAAGTGGGGGGGAAATTGGGACAACTGTAATAACAAAATAAATAAAATATATTAATAAAAACTAAAAACGGAACTGTCTTTTGATCCAGCAATTCCACTACTAAGACTACCTGAAGAACCCTGAAACACCAATTCATAAGAACCTATGTACCCCTATGTTCATAGCAGCACTATTTACAATAGCCAAGTGCTGGAAACAGCCTAAGTGCCCATCAGTGGATAACTGGATCAAAAAACTTTGGTACATTTACACATTAGAATACTATATAGCAGAAAGAAGGAACTCCTACCCTTTGCAACAACATGGATGGAACTGGAGAGTATTATGCTTAATGAAGTAAGACAGTCAGTAAAAGACCATACTGCAAGATTTCACCCATTATAGGGCAATAATGAATAAAACAAACAAGCAAACAGAACCAGATATATGAATACAATGAATAGACCTTCAGTGGGCACAGGGGAGAAGGGAGTGGGGAAAGGGAAATAGAAGGCAAAGAAGGGGAGCAGTTTAGCCAAGGAACTAGTATGGAAGAACCATGGACATGGACAACGAGTGGGATTGACTTTGTAGGGGAGTGGGTGGGAGGGAAAGGAGATGGAGGGGAGGAAAAAGGGAATGTATATAACATAACAAAATTAATTTAAAAAGAATTCATATGACTCAATACCAGGAAGACAAACAACAACCAATAAAAATATGGGCATTGAACTTGAATAGACATTTCTCCAAGAACATACATAGGGCCCATAGTGATATGAAAGGATGCTCAACATCACTAGCCATGAGAGAGATGCAAATCAAAACCACACTCAGATACCACCTCACACCTGTCAGAATGGCCTTCATTAACAAATCAACGAACAAATGCTGGTGAAGATGTGGAGAAAAGGGAACCATAGTGCACTGTGGGTGGGAATGCTGACTGTTACAGCCACTGTGAAAAACAATATGGAATTTCCTCAAAAAAACTAAAAATGGAACTGCTTTTTTTCCAGTAACTCAACTGCTGGGATTATACCCTATGAATCCTGAATCACCAATTCAAAAGAACCTGTGCATGACTATTTTCATAGCAGCATTAGTTATATTAGCCAAGTGCTAGAAGCAGCCTAAGTGTCCATCAGTAAATTAGTGGCTCAAAAAAAAAAAAAAAAAAAAAAATATATATATATATATATATATATATATATATATATATATCTGTAGTACATTTACAGGATATAAAATCACACAGCAGGAAGGAACTCCTACCTTTTGTGACAGCATGAATGTAATTGGAGAATATTATTCTAAGTGAAATAATCCAAATGACCCAAGACAAATACCATATGATCTCACCTATAAGAGGAACCTAAGGAATAAAACAAATGAGCAAAACAGAACCGGAAGCATGGAAACAAGAAGCAAAATGACAGTGACCAGAGGGTATGGCAGAGTGGGAGAATAGGGTACAGAAGTGGAAGGGTCTAGTCAAGGAACAGGTATAAATGGCCCATGGACACAGACAACAGGGTGGGGATTGACTGTGGGAATGGTGGTGGTTGGGACATGGGAAAGCAAGTGGTAAAATTTGGACAACTGTAATAGAACAACAATAAAACAAAATATACAAAATAAACAAAATAAATAAATACACACACAACAGTGCTGATATTCACATGGTGCACACATATATGGTCATACTAATTGTGAAAATAGTAATGTAACTTGGTACTAGTGATTAAATAAGTATTGTCTTAAGTGTGTTGAGCATCCCACCCTCCTGACTCCCTTTAGGACTCCTAGACTTTCTTATGATGCAGTGTACAGAAGGTCAGAAGGTCAAGGGCTGGCCTAGCTGGGCTTCTTCATCCTGCTCCAGCATTATGATACAAATTGTGATGGTTTGGTAGCCTCACAGTATAGATTAGTATATGTTTTGAACACAACTTCTGCTTTAACCAGAATAATCAAGGAATGATTATTCACATCATAATCACAAAAACCATTTATTCTCCTATAAGATCATGAAAGAATGTCTTTAAAGGGTTTGCACTTAAGTGCAGATTCTTTCAACAAACTACGTGGACAAATTAGACAACACCCTCATTTTATTATCTATTCTGAGCACCATAGATGTTGGATTGATTATCCAAATAATTGCCTCACTGAAACCTAGCTTTATTTATGAGTCGGTAGCAGAAATTCTAAACTGCTCAGTATAAAAAAGTTAAGTTTAATCTCTAAGTTATTGTTGATGGACAAACACTAATCAGGATGGTTAAGAATGGTTTCTATAAGGGAAAACTTTTTTTTTCTTTCTGTTCAAAGCTTCCCTGGGTGATGTTTGCACAACACAAAGTAAAACAGTACAGTTAGTAATATGCATAAGATATTAGAAATAAGTGAACTTACTCTTGTGGTCTTAATTTTATTGCCTGTAGCACACATCCATCCAGAATTATCAGGGAGAGTCTTACATTCTTCTCCTTCGAGACAAGGCTCCATTTCACACCACCATTTCCCAATCACAATGGAAGCTGTACAAAAAACAGAAAATAAGTGTTTGCATTATTCAAACAACCTGGATACTGCTGCTGTGTCCCTCTGCAGATATGAATGCTCATTGAAGCAATGAGGTCCCCTTTAACCTTTCATGACTGGCTAAGAATATTCTATTTAGAAGAATAAAATTTAAATGTATAAGTTTTATAATGCAAATATGATTGGTGTCTAGTTTCATCAAGCAACATCTTGTCAAAAAATCCTCCTATATGATAAAATCATAATGACCGGAAAACCTTACTTATTAGATAACTTTTTATTTTGTTATTTTTTTATAAATTGAAATTGTATACTATTTCTTTCCAGTGAATGGGACAAATTGCTGAATGCTGTTCAGAATGACTGAGCTATTCTTTTTAGAAAGACCAGTTTAACCACCCAGCATTAGGGTTTATCCCTCAGCCTAGGGCTCTTGAGAATTTTAAAGCCCTACCAAAAGAAAAAATGAATTGACTAAAAGCACAAAAGAAAACCTACAAAATAGAGTAATAATAAATGAAAATATTTGTTTATAGTCAAAAAAGTATATTTGATACAGGTTGTGTTGTGGCTTCTTTTTAATGTTAGATATGATATTGGTGAAACTTTCAAAAGTTGAGTTCCTGATCAAACAGCCCTGTATTCCAGGCTAATATCAAGGTTGACCACAATAGCAAGCCAGCAATGGATTTAGAAGTATTTATAGGACACTGTTTTTGATAACAAGATTTTATAAACCTGTGATTAGATTTGCTCAGTAAAAATCAAGAAGCTCCCATTTTTTCTTGATGCCCTGGGTGAAAAATTATTTCTGTACAAGCTTCAGTCATTTCTGAAGGCTCTCAACTCCAATCCTTCTTGGCTTTATCATTCAAAATATTCAAAATGTCTTTCAGTGTTTTTATTATGATACTTTCTTTTTTTTTTTTAATTTTATTGTTGTTGTATTACATTCATCCCTTTTTTGCTCCCCTCTGTCCCCCTCCCCACCCACCCTTTCCCCCCAAAGTCAATCCCACCTGTTGTCCATGTCCATGGTTCCTTTATACTAGGTTCTTGTCTAAGCTGCTCCCCTTCTTTGCCTCTGCCTCCCCCCTCCCCCCAG
>PVIW01008938.1:43006-56356 GCA_004026585.1 Noctilio leporinus
CTTTCCCCCTGACCACTGCAGGCCTATTCCTTGTATTCATACACTTGGTTCTGTTTTGCTTGTTGTTAGTTTTGCTCATTATTGTCCCGTAATGGGTGAGATCATATGATACCTGTCCTTCACTGACTGGCTTATTTCACTAAGCATAATACTCTCCAGTTCCATCCATGTTGTTGCAAAGGGTACAAGTTCCTTCTTTTATTATGATACTTTCTAATTGGCTGTTTTTGCACTAGTCTAGAAATCTAGTTCTTTACATAATCACCATTCAACTCCTGACATGACAATCTCTATGTCATGATGAATGAAGCTATGATGATGCTTCATTCTCACAACAACAAGGAAACCAAAGGACACCTGTTAATATCACAGATAATTAATAAGAAAATGGAATGAAGACCCAGCCAGTGTGGCTCATTTTGTTGGACTTCATTCCAGAAACTGAAAAGATCACCAGTTTGATACCAAGATAGGGTACATGCCTGGGTTGCAGGTTTGGTCCCCAATTGGTGTATGTATGGAAGATATCCAATTGATGTTTCTCTCTCATCAATGTTTCTGTCTTTCGTTCCCCATCCATTCCCCTCTTTCTAAAATAAAATAAAATAAAAAATCTGAGTGGAGGAAATCCCACAGTGGTGCAGGAGCACATTAAAATTCTCTCTCTCCAAATTGCTTTCATTAGAGGAATAGATTGTTAACTTAACAGCAGAGTGGTTCAAACACCCAGATATCTATCTGCATTCAGGTTTTCCTCCTACACTTTTCCTACTTTAGTCTTTTCCTCCTTCAGCATTCAGTTTTCTTCAATCTTTGAGTAAAAATTGCTATGCAGGATTATATATACAAAGTTATGTCTACTCTATTATATGGGAAGTTAAGGATTTTTCCATGGGTCATTTTGTTTCTATTTGATTTATGCTTTATACATGAATCAGACCAAACCACGTGAAATGTAACTTCATTATGTGTGCAAGCAAATATAGGAAATAAAATCTTCTAAATAGTTTTATCCATATGCAAGTTAATATGATATTTTCATAAAACACAGAGTAATAACAGAAAACCCAAATCCTTCACAGGGTACAAAATGATGATGCCAGTTCTGAATCTTTTCCTTTTGAATAGCAGGGCTGTACCTTTGGACAGGAAGTAGGGAAAGATTCTGGTCATGGGTAAAACAGAACTTGTTTATGTGAGTTGATAGGTGACAATATTAAATAATAGAAGCATGTATTTTTGGCAACAGGAAAAACATGTAGTGCAAAAAGGGAACAACAGTAAATGGCAAAGCTTTGGGTCACCTGAGAGAAAAGTCAGTGTTGGCTTTGTTTATCCAGAGCCTGCAACCCAAAGCGCCCTTTCCCTAACGTTCAGTCACAAACGGGCCTGTCATATTAGCCATGTTGTGGCCTGAAAGCTGGTCTCCATTTCAGTACCACTGCCCTGCATCTACACCTTGAGAATGGAAACCCTCTGATCTTAGCTCTGAGGGGAACCTTGTTTTTCCCAACAGTATTTGATTGAGCATTTCATCACTCCTTCCTAAGAAAGGCACAGGAAAACTTAATAAATGACAGACAGCTGGGGTTCAGCCTACTCACAGTAGACCCTGTTCCTTTTTTTAGGACTGCCTTCTGCCCTCTGCAAGCTGACCTACTTCATTGCAAGCTAACAAACTAGTTCCTCCCTCTCCTAAGCATGATTATCTTCTAATTGATAATGTAGACAATCAGAAAAAATAATACATCTCAAAGCCCACCTGTCCCTTTAATTCAAAGTTGTAAAGATCTGCTGGCTCACAGGGGAAAATAAAAGGCTTTCTAAGAATGAAAGTATCTCTAACCCTGCCTATAAATTCTAAAAAGTCCTATTATACCTGCCTCTCAAAATAGAATTTGATGACTTGGCACTGCCTCTGGCTTACCAGAATCAGGTTCATTCTTGCTTTTGTAAATGTACCATTGCCTTGATTTTGTTTCTGATTTGTGCACCACATGGCCATCTTCATTATATCTCTTTATGCTTTAGGTCAAACATTAATCTTCAATCCTAATCATTTTCATAAACTTGTATTTCCTGAAATAACTTAAAAAAATTCACAAGAGGATTTAAAAACTGCCTTCTCTTCTCCCAAACTGGAAGCTACCTAAAACCTTCAGATTAATAAAAGGAGGCAATACTAATGTTATTTAACTATTTTTGTAATATTTTTCTTATGGATACATTTATAATAATACAAATTTAAATATTAAAATTCTTGGAGATCTTAAATTAAAGTGGTCCAATAATAAAAATAACTGACTTTTTGTATGCTTTTATATGTGCCTGTATTTGGTAATTTAACACTATTATATCAGTCTTCATAGCAATTCCAAAAAGTGAGAATTATTGTGAATCTATTTTATAGATGATTGAACTGAAACCCATGTTTCCTAGCTTACAAAGGTAGGAAGTGCAGGAGTCAACACTGAAACCTGTGTGCTTAATCACAAAACCCATGTTTTTCATCACTATAATGCCAACTCATTCTAGTTTTGTGTTTAGGATTCAAAGAACTGCAACAAAACACTTACTGATTTCTGGGTGAATGAATGGATTTTTTCTGCTATATTATATAGAAAATAAATTTCATGTCACCATACTTATGGAAAAGTAATATTGAGGGTACATTTGAGTTCTTATAAAATTAAGTTAATTTAAAAATAACTTAGGCAAGAAGGCAATTTATATTACACTTAGTTTTCCTAGTCTGAGTCACACATGGCTTAGTTTCATTAGTTATAGCATTTTGATACAATTTCCACTACGTAACCAAGTTTTGAAGATCTGAGGAACTTGTGAGGTAGATGCGAAATTCCTTAAGGACTTTTCTCCTCTTGAGGAACTGAGTTAATTAAATATCAGCTGCAAAATGAACTCTCTCTTATCTGTGGTGATTACAAAAGAGGGTTTTAAAGGTCACTTTTAACCCTGGGGTTCTGGTATTCCCTCGATGACTGTGCCATGTGCAGAAAAATAGCTGATCTTCAACTTTTTCAAGAATGTTCATCCTTGAGAGAGTCTTAAAATCTCTAAAAGCACCTTAATCATGAGTCTTGATTTCACCCTTATACTAGGTCACATTGCTGTAGAGAAAAAAAGAGAGAGGGTGTAAAAGGGGGATTGATTTGTCTTTTAAGGATAAATCTTAAGTAGGACAGAAATCCTTTTCATTTTTTTGTTGTCTTTCACAATGAGGCATTTTCCTGTGGTAACAGAACAGGTACTAATATACAATGTTGTTTTGATGAAGTCGCCCGTAGCAGCAGTTTTCTGAATCATCTGAATAGTTTTCATGGAGGAATGCTAAGGTAATTGCAAACTTCGCTGCAGAGTTGTTGCTCTACTCACTCAGTCATTTTGAATGTGATGGCCACACAGTACACATGCTCACTCAATGGCATCTACCATTCCCACTGACTATTTCAGTGAAGTTGTTATTGTTCATGAATGCACATTC
The DNA here is from genome assembly GCA_004026585.1 of Noctilio leporinus. Taxonomy (NCBI): domain Eukaryota; kingdom Metazoa; phylum Chordata; class Mammalia; order Chiroptera; family Noctilionidae; genus Noctilio; species Noctilio leporinus. The sequence goes on from PVIW01008938.1 coordinate 46,509, forward strand.
CAGTTCACTCTCCTTGGCTGCAAGGTTACATCAATACCTTGCAAATGTTCTCATTTTATTAACAATGGCTGGACTTTTTCCCAGACAGATCTTGTCATATATATATTCACAGAAATTTGAATACACAAAACATAAAATACATCTTTTACTTGTCTTGAGCTGTCCCAACCTGTTTTATCAGAAAGCAGGGGTAGAGTTCCTTCTTCTTTGACAAAAGCTGGTGAGAGTAAATTTTTAGAGACTTTTTGCAAACTCAGGGATATGCTCTTAATTCCTGCCAATAATAATAATATCCTTCTCCTTAAGCTGGACACCAGGGCTGGAGCACCTGGCTTATTCTGCATTTTCAAGTGGTGGTCTCTTCTTTTCCATGGTTTTGCTTTCTGTAATTTTAGCTACCTGTGGTCAGCTGTGGTTAAAAATACATTAATAGCACTTACTTGGAAAAAAAATACATAAAAGTGGGTCTGCAGGGTTGAAATGTACATTGTTCAAGGATCAAATATATATTGTTATAATTTTTGTCTTTCATATTTATTTTTGTTCACCTCTCATGATGTCAATTTTTTTATATAATGTCAAATTTATGTTAAACTTTATCATAGGTATGTATGTACAAGAAAAAGTATATATACTGTTTGATACTGTTATTGGTTTCAAGAATCCACTAGTGGTCTTGAAATGTATCTCCCTTAGACAAAGGGAGACAACTGTACATGATAACTCTATCATCCTATAGATGTTGGTCTTGTTTTTGCTAAATTGATGGCTTTTATTTTAGAATTAAATTCAGCATTTTTGCACTTGTATAGGTACACAATTTTCTACAGATAGTTAAAAAAGAACTATGTTTATTAATTAAGTCACCTGCTTTACATTCCATATATATTCTTTTTAAAACATTTAATCTTGCCCTGGCTGGTAGCACAGTGGATAAGGTATTGGCCTGAGAACCCAAAGGTCGCTGGTTCAATTCCTAGCTGTGGCACATAATGAGGTTGCAAGCCAGGTCTCCAGTTAGGTCCATAGCTGGAGGCAGGTGATAAAGGCAACCATACATTGATGTCTCTCTCCCTCTCTGCATCTCTCTCTTCACCTCTTTCTAAAAATAATAAAATCTTAAATAAAATAATAAAAATAAAAAAATTAATCTTTACTGTATTTAAAATTTACCTTTTAGACCCTTTAAACTGCCCCCCGCAGCAATCACAACACTACGGTCCATGTCCATGAGTCCTTTTTCCTTTTTGCCCAATCCCTGCCCCCAAACTACCTCCCACTAGCTGTCTTCCTGCTCTCCTTCTAAGAACCTGTCCCCATCCCCATTTTCCTTGTTAGTTTAGTTTGTTTATTATATTTCAAGTGTGAGTGAAATCATGGTATTTGTCTTTCTCTGACTGGCTTATTTCACTTAGCATAATGTTCTCCAGGTACATCCATACTTTCACAAAGGGTAAAATTTAAAATTATTTTACAGCTGAGTAATATTCCATGTATAAATGCTCCAAAGATGTTCTCTCCACTCATCTATTGATGGACACTTGGGCTGCTCCCATATCTTGGTGATTGTGAATAACATTGCAATGAACATAGGGATGTTTATGTTCTTTTGAACTAGTGGTTTGGGGTTTTTTAGATATATTCCCAGAAGTGGGATCACTGGATCAAAAGGCAGATCCATTTTTAATTTTTTGAGGTATCTCCATATTACTTTCCACAGTGGCTACATCTGCATGCATTCCCACCAACAGTGCAAAGAGTTCTCCTTTCTCTACCTCCTCACCAACATGTGTTTGATTATTTATTAATGACAGCCCTTCTGAAAGGTGTGAGATGGTATCTCCTTGTGGTTTGAATTTGCATTCTGCTGCTGATTAGTGACATTGAGCATCTTTTCATATGTCTATTGGTCACCTGTATGCGCTCTTTGGAGAAATCTGTTCAGGTCCTTTGACCAATTTTTTTTTTTTTGGTTTCTTTTTTTTTTTTTTTTTTATTGTTGTTGTATTACATCCATCCCCTTTTTGCTCCCCTCTGTCCCCCTCCCCACCCACCCATTCCCCCCAAAGTCAATCCCACCTGTTGTCCATGTCCATGGTTCCTTTATACTAGGTTCTTGTCTACGCTGCTCCCCTTCTTTGCCTCTGCCTCTTTGAACAATTTTTAATTGGGTTGTTTGATTTCTTAGTGTTGAATTTTGTAACTGCTTTGTAAATTTTGTATATTAATTCCTTATCAGCAAATATGTTCTCTCATTCTATGGGTTCTTTTTTGTTCTTAATGATGTTTTTTGCTGTGCAAAATCTTTTTAGTTTGATGTAGCCCCATTTGTTATTTTTTCCCCTTGCCTGGGAAGATATATGTAATAAAAAATTGCTATGAGCAATGTCCAAAATATTGCTGCCTGTTTTCTTCTAGGATTTTTATGGTTTTAGGTCTAATATTTAAGGTTTTAATCAATTTTGAATTTGTTCTTGTGTGTAGTGTAAAAAAGTGGCCTAGTTTCACTTTTATGCAAGTATCTATCCAATTTTCCCAACACCATTCATTGAGTAAACTATCTTTAGACCAGTGTATGTGTTATAGAGGCAACATACAAACATAATAAAGAGCATTATGACAAAATCACTGCAAGCATCATGCTCAATAGGGAAATACTACAAGCATTCCCCTTAAGGTTGGGAACAAGACAGAGATGTCTGCTTTCACCTCTCTTATTCAACATAGTACCAGAAATCCTAGCCACAGCAATCAAATAATAAGAAGAAATAAAAGACAACCAAATTGTAGAGGAAGTGGTAAAACTGTCTTTATTTGCATATGACACGATTTTGTCCATACATAGAGAACCTAGAAGATTCCACCAAGAAACTACTAGAACCAGTAAATAAATTCAGCAAAGAAGCAGGATACAAAATTAATAATCAGAAATCACTTGCATTTTCATATGCCAATAATGAACTAACAGAAATGGAAATCAAGAAAACAATCACATTCACAATTGCTACAAAAAGAGAATGAGAGGTGCCTAGGAATAAACCTAACTAAGGATGTACTTGGAAAGAAATTAAAGATACAAATGAGTGGAGGCATATACAATGTTCATAGATAGGAATAATTAACATCATTGAAATGTCCGTACTACCCAAAGTAATCTAGATTCAATGCAATTCCTATCAAGATTCCAATGACATATTTCATAGAACTAGAACAAATATTTAAAAAAAATTTATATGGAACCACAAAAGGCCCCAAAAGCAACAGTGATCCTGAGAAATAAGGGCAAAGTTGGAGTAATTATACTACCTAATATCAAACTGTACTATAATTTCATAGTAATCAAAACAGCATGGTACTGGCATAAAAACAGACACACAGATCAATGGAATAAAATAGGGATCCTAGAAATAAACCTATACCTTTCTAGTCAATATTCAACAGAGGAAGCAAGCACTTATAATTGCCTATATTCTCATATAGACAATTCTTTAAAGTATTTTTGTGACTTTGAGGTTAATAATAGATAGTAGTTTGTAATTTTACTGAGCTGCACACATTTCAATGTTCCTATTTTTGTCAACCACAGAAATCTTTACATTTTCCTTCCTAATTCTAAATGTTATGCATATTATTTTCTAAAATTCAAGACATACAGATAATTGCCAAAAGGAAAATATGTATCACTCAATCAAATTAGGTAGAGGAATACTGTTATATTTGGCTATTTTTTTTTCAGACCTATCTTTAATTTTTCTTGACACAGCATCTTGAATGATCTTTTAAAATGAAAATATTTCATCTCATTTCTATGCTTAAAACTTTCCAATTTTTCCCATCACATAAAATAAATTATAAACATCTTACTATATAGCCTTCAAAAATCCATACTATTTGACCCCTTCATGTGCTCAATAACATTTTCTACTATCCCCAAGCCACTTCACATTTTCCTCTAATCTCTCCACCTCTCTAGCTCTTAAACACACCTGTCAATCTCTCTTCTGATTTGGCTCATCCTCTTTCTGGGATGCATTTTCCAAGAATTGACACTAACCTGGACCAACTTTAATTGCTTCTGTTCATAGTGTCCTATCTTGATTATTTATCTAAAATAATCCACACCTACCTGACCCTGCTACCTGGGTGTTTGTCTTTCTCTCCCACTAGATTTTAAGCTTTATGAGGTTTGAAATTTGCATTGCAAAGTGTCTAGCATATGCTGGCACATAGTAGGTGATCAATATTTAATTTTAAAATGGTTGAATAAATGCACAAACTGACACAATTTGTAATATAAAATTTTTTCATAAAAATAAGATTATATCACATATACCTCCTTGTACGCTAATTTAAAACTTAACCACTGAACATGCACATTTTTCCTTGTGTATAAAAAATTAAATGCATCTTTATTTTAATACCTGCTTAATATCCATAGCAGGGCAATATCTTTATTTACTAATCTCCTCTTATTGAAAATTTAAGTGTGTGTGTGTGTGTGTGTTGGTTTGCTATTATAATAAATGCTTACATGAACTTTCTTGTGTGGATGGTGAAATAGCACCAGGTGTTAGACCTCTATTCATCAACCTTGGTACTTGAATTCTGGTTAAGAAAGAATTCAGAGTCAAGACTCAAGCTATAAGAGAAAGTTTATTTAGAAAGTCACAGAGGTAGGAAAAATGAGCTGTAGAAGAAATGGGCTCAAAATGAGTTACAGAGGCAAAAGAATGGCCCTTGGAATTTAGGAGAGAGGAGCAAAGAAGGGGGAAAAGCACAGGTGTGCTATAGAGGACCAGGGTGAGGAATGGAGAAAAAGGTAGGGGCCACATGTTCAGGGTCCTTGTCTTAGGGCTTTTATCTGGGGCTCTTAGGGGAGGATTTATATAGAATATTCATCAGTTTTCTAGGAGTGTTTCCTCAAGGTTATAGTCTCCTCAAAATCTGTGACTAATTGATCAGCGCTAGGGCAGGGAGTCATTAGTTATTGTCACTGGTCCTGATGTCAGCCATGGCATTTCTCTATCTGGTTTGTCTGCTTTTCTGAGCCTGTAGCTGGAATGCAACTGAAGTCTAGATATCATCTCTAGAGGACAATGCTTAAGGCAGTGGTTGGACAAGGGCTTGTGGTTTTGCCCATTGCTAGGTATCTGGGGTTCTTCACCTGGTAACCCTCTGCATCCAGCCTATTATGCCTATTCTGCTTATGCCTATCTAACCATCTTCTATACTTGCACATATATCATTGCAAGTTTATTTCATTGTTTCCTCAGGATGGATTCTAAGGAATGAAATGTCTTAGTTAAAGGTTAAAAAGTGTTTTAGTACTTGTGAGATATATCTTATCATATTGTCCTCCAGAAAATTATACTAACTGCTATTTCTATCACAAGCACCCATTTCTCTAAACAGATTCTCCAACGCTGAATTCCTAATGATGTTAGTGATGCATGGATTTTGCTTTTCTTTGGCAGGAGGTACAGAAACATACTGCTTAGCTAGCTAGGCAACTTCCAGCCTTCTTATTCCATTTGACTGTTTGTAGAATATAATTAATATAGTAATAAAACCTCAGTTACTTTGTTAATAATTTCTCTTCAAAGAATTCCACCTGAGAAGGCTATCATAGAATGAAGAGAGAATAAAAAGGTCAAGACTAGTGGATATTCTAAATTAAAGTCAACCAACCAACCAACTAACCAAACACACCACATTTGATGCCTTTATGTAAATGGACATTTATTGTTGGTCCCTAACAAATGGGATGCACTTACAGCACATGTATCTTTTATATTTAGCTTACTCAGTGTGGAAAACTGTGCTCTTTTAGAACAGAACAGACATTTATGTTTTAATCCCACTGGAATTTCATATCTTTGTGGTTGTTACTTCTATTTGATCCATTCATATTCATGGTAACAAAATGGGGTGGGGGCATCTGAGAAGAGAATAACTCTAAATGGTTTTGCATTTCAAATCAAAAGGAAGATCAGATTTTAAAAGTGATTTTTACAAGCAATGGTTAAGCCACATGTACACCTGTGTATCTTCTGATGCTAAGCTTTTTGTGTTCTTACAACTTTAGAGGAAGTACATTCATATATAAGTACTTCCCAAATTTGAAAGAAGTACTTTGTAAAGTTGTTATTAGATTCTATAGTATAATTTTTGCTGGAATTGCTATAATTTACTACAGTCAAATAATGTCAGTGAAGTACCATTTTCTACTTTTCAAGTGTAAAGTAATCACTTTTATAGTTATTGATATGTTGAAATATTACTTTTGGTTGGTCCACTTTGCAACTGATTTCAAATTAAATTAGTCCCAGAAAATTCTTGGCATCAGTTTTCTCTTCAAATTGGATGCTTGCTATCTTGGTAGTAATGGGAAAGTTGTATACCAATTGAAAACTCTTTCTTTTTAATCTCACTCCCACTAGAGAAGATCAACATAGATAAAATATAAATAGAAAACAAATTTCAGATGCTAGCAGTGAAAAATAATTTTTCAGCCTTATCAAAAGGTATCAATTTTCTCTACTTTATTCAATAAATTGTAAGTCATTTTCTAAATGGATCAAATGAAGTTCACACTCCCAATGAGATGGAGACTTTAGACAAGGGAGAAAAACAGGGCATGCAGAATCTAATAGGCCTTTTCAAATCTATAAACTTGTTAGCAAGTAGAAGAGAAATGTCTATAACCCTGAACTCCTCTATTGCCTGAGAAACCAGATCCTAGGGAATTGAGCAAGACCCATGGTCGTGGTTCCTCTTATTTTATTAGGATGTCATAGGTGGTTGAGTGAATTACAACTGGGAACATGAAAAGTTTAGAGGTAGAGAGACCTGAATAAAAAGTTTGTGTCTCTCAGTTCTCTTTTTGCCTCTCTCCAAGATATTTGACTACATAAGAGAGCAACTGTTCTAAAGCCATTACACTCATGCAGTCTCTGAGGGCACTTTACTGCCTTTAGGTTTATTACAATAATTGAACTTCAGAAAACACTATCTGACTTTCATTTGAAGATGAAATGTGTAAATCTTGAACATAGAACATGTTTGGATCTAATTATATTTGTGTGTATGTGTTTGAAATGGCAAAATAATTTCATAATTTGTTATTTTTGTAATAAGAACTGCCCAATATGCTATTGGCATATGCCTTTGCCTACCAACCCCTTGAGAAGTGGAAAATAACAGCCAACTGCTTTCTTTATTTTCCCCTACAGAATGGTTCACAACTAGGATGGTTATTTTTATGAAATTATCTAGGTGGCTTAGAAGAGTTTAGCTTTTACTTACCAGAAAATATTATAGGTTATCTGCTTTATGCTTAGTACCACTTAACATGGTAGTATGAGCTACATAAAATTATGTCAGAACTTTAGTTATGAGTTTCAAAGTAGATGATAAAATGAGAAATAATACGCAGTTCTTATTTTTGAATGTAAAGAACAAAAATGAACAAACAAAATAGAGGTAGATGCAGAGAATAGACCGATGATTGCCAGGGTGAAAGGGACTTAGGGGGTGGGTATAAAAGGTGAAAGGATTAAGAAGTAAAAATTGGATCAGGAGGGAAGATGGTGACAGAGTAGAGAGCAGTGCTGATGGTGTTCTCGAGTATCAAAGCAGCTAGAGGACAGGATAAGGAGCGTGAGACGTCTTCAGGACCCTGGGGATTGGAACAGGCAGCATCTGGACACAGGGGAGCGTGCCCCAGAGGCGGAGGAGGCCAGCAGGACAGTAGGTGAGGAGTTTCTGACCGGCCCTCGGGCCGAGGTCGCCTCTGAGCAGGGGCGGCTCTGCCCAGAGGGGCGCGTTTGACTGGGGCCAGTTTCGGGCTCCCTGGCGGCTGGAAGTCTCAGTAGTGAAGTGCAGGCAGTGAGGGCAAACACCGTAGGGAACGCAGAATTGAACTCTTGCAGGGGAGGGACTGTGTGAGAGACTCACCCCAGGCAACAGGTAGAGGAGGCTCCAAGCGGGCCTAGAGGCAGAGAAGAGTCCTGTGGGAACCCGGAACCGGGGAGCGGGAAGTGCATCAGCGGGGCAGCAAGAGGGCTAAAAACGGAGCTGCTGGGCCACTGGGGAAACAGCAGCTAGAAGCCCCTGCAAGGGGGGAGGCCCAGCCCTGTGCAACTACACAGGCCCCCAGGCTCTGCGGGAAACTCCAAGCAGCGAGCCGGAGAGCTGGCAAGCAGGGAACTAGTGGCAGGCGACCCGCCATTGCCGGAGACAAAGGCCGCACCACCCACGCCTGGGAGGGGCTCATCACAGAGGCCGCCTAAAGGACTCCGCAGAGAGCTGATTGACTTGTGGCGTGGTGCTCGCCCCGGAAGGGCGGGACAGTGTAGGCGGACCCTGGACAGTGTTGACTGACAGGCCCGGCCTCCTCCCGGAACTGCGGGGGTGGGGCCAGTCCTCACAGGGACCAGCAAAGTTGCAGGCTGCCCTGCAGAAGTACTGGGGGCGTGTCCTGGGCTGGAAACTCTGCCAGGAGTGGGAGGGGGCTGCCTGCCAGCTCCAGAACACCTGCAGCCCTAAAACCCAGCCAGGCTGCAGGAAGGCTCAGCCTACCTGGGGGAGGACACTCAGAATCAGCCCTACTGCGACAATCAGAGGCCCTGCCGTGCACCAAGACCGGCTAGAATATAGGCTATAGAATGTAAAGTCCTGACCAAGAAAAAGAGGCAGCATCAGGAAAGGGATTGCTGCCAATCTCAAGCACCTGAATTATACCCAGAGCAATATGAACTATTAAGCCCCAACATATCCTTTGCAAAAGTTACTCCTCACATACTCTTAGTCCCCCCCATACCTCAATCCACTTAAATATCCAAGACCCACCCCTACTCTCGAATTAAAGTCTATTCACTCTGTGGATATAATGCATTCCCAGTCCTCAATCGAAGTATTCCTCCCTTCCCCAGCCTTTCTAAACCCATTCTTTATTCTTTTCTTCCTTCCTCTTTTTTTTTTTTTTTTTTTAATTTTTCTTTTCCTTTTCTTCCTGGTAAAGCCCACAGGTTCTGGCTCCACCTGGACCAATCAGAAATCATAAAGGGGGAACACACAGCTAAAAACTTTCTTTATTAATATTGATTTCTGTTTGTCTTGTGACGTTCTCCCCCCATCCTTTTTCTTTTCTTTTTTCTTTTTTTTCTTTTCTTTCTTTCTTTCTCCTTTCCTTTCTCCCTGATAAAACCCACTGGTCCTAGCTCCACCTGGACCAAACAGAGACCATAAAGGGTGAACAGAAACCTAAACCTTTTCTTTATTAATATAGATTTCTCTTTCTCTTGTGACATTCTCCTTTTATTTATTTATTTTTTTCTCCTCTGCTAAAAGCCCTCAGGTACAGGCTCCATCTGAACCAGTCAGGGATTATTAAGGGTGAACAGCCATCTAAAACCTTTCTTCTTATTATTATTATCATTTTTATTTCTTTTTTCCTTTTGCAATTTTTTTTTTTGGGGGGAGGGGGTTTGGTTTGGTATTTTGTTTATGGTTTTTTTGTGGTTGTTGTTGTTATTTGTTTTTGTTTATTGTTTTTGTTTTTGTTTCTGCTAAAAACCCACAGGCCCAGAATACAACCAGACAGCCCAAATAAAGGACACACCAAGAACAGCAAGTGGAGAAAATCTGGGAGACGGCAACATTGAACTCCACAAATCTCCTATCACAGAAGGGTGCTCAACTAAGGCAAGGAAGCAAAGCAGGTTAACCCAAGGAAAGAACATAAATAAATAAATAAATAAAGAGCAAGCAAGAACAGACACCCAAAATGGGGAAAAAAAGAATCAGTCCATCACCAAAAGGAAAGGAAGAATCCCCAGAAAGAACAC
>PVIW01008939.1:0-56144 GCA_004026585.1 Noctilio leporinus
TTGCATGTAACAAGATTACAATAGAAACTAGTGCTATCTTCTGAACAAAAGCAATGATTTATGGGTAATGGCAATGATGGAACTTGGACAGTCTCTGGCGAGAATCAAGCAGTTGATCCAGAAGCTGTAGATCTGATTGCAACGTGGCCTTCCAGCGTCCTTTTGGACCTTAGTGACTTTCTCCTTTTTTGCCAACTACTCGTTTGAAGTCATTCATATTTGTTGCCTGGACTGGAGTACCAATGAAAGTAAAATATGAAATTCTTGTAGTTTCTTCTTCGCCTTGATTGGACTGAACAAATATAGTTACACTGTTAACATTCTGAAACTTAACATAACGAAGTGGAATAATGCTATCTTCTTTTATATCATCCTCGGTTAGTTCCAGAGCTTGAGTTGGTTCACTTCTTTCTGCTTCTTCAAAATCCATAGATCGGGGTAGATTGATAAAAATTTTTACGTATTTAGGACCCTGACCATTATCTGGTCCTTGAAATTTCATTGAATAAAGCTTAACAGGTTGATTGAATGCCACCGTAATAAGCAGCTGTTCATCACAGTCGGATTCCAGGAAGGTCGTATCTTTTCGTAAACAGTTGTCAAATCCATATTCATCACTTTCATTAAGACATTCACAGCCAGCTTTGTTAATAAAAGGCATTAAGTCCATATAGCCTTTTGGAATATCTGTGTCCTCATTGCTTCCAGGGTCATTTTCTAAGTGTTGCTTGATTTTCTCTTCTAATCCCACAGCATCTGCTCCTTGATATTGATCAATCCTTACTTTGTTTCGAAAAAACAAAAACGTAGGTGTTGCTGATATATTGTTGGTGGCAGCTGTTCCCTGACACTGGTGCACATCTACTTCCAAGAAAACCGCCTGTGGATACTTGTTACTCATAGTACTGAATGCTGGGGCGATCCTTAAACATGGTCCACACCCTCGCATGGTGAACTTGACCACGGCGAGTCTGGAGCCCGCGCCGCTGAGCTCCGGCTGGAAATCCGGGTCGCTCCCGACCGGCTTCACCCCCACCATCGTCGGAGAGCCCGGAAAGGAGGCCGCGACAGCACTGGCTTCGAAACCGAGGGAGACGACCGGGCAGGGGAAGGCCGAGGCCTGGACCGACGAGCTGGCGGCGGCGATCGCGAAGGTTCGGATCTCAGTGCCGAGTCACGCCAGAGAGCGGAGCGGCGAGGGGGCGGGGACCAGCAGTTTCTTTTAACTCCAGTTGTACACTGAACACTTACACTAACGCGAACTCCACCTTGCTGATATGGTGCTCTCAAATACCTCATGATGTGGAGTGTGGGATTAACACACTCACTTATAAGACTGATTCTTTTGTGTTTTTTGACATACCAACAGCTCAGGAAGAGGCTAAAGGAACAGTGTTACTGGCTTTTTTAATAAAGGCAGTGAACAAGAATCGAGAGGGGAATAAGTTGTCAGGCCTTCCCAAGTGAAGTTGGGATCTTGTCTAGGTCTGGGTGACTGTGTGTAGAGTGACAGTTGGGGGGTGAACTGAGCTGGTGACTCTCATTTCTGAGGCTAGGCAGTGATGGGTGAGGTGAGCCCTGAATGCTGAAGTGTTCAAGCATGCCAGAGTGGGTGCTACATTGAGGACTGTTCCAGGAACAGTCCATGGAAGAGTTCCTCCCTTTTATTCCCCAGTCACCAACAATTGGCCTCTTTGTATTTAAAGGTGTTTTATGAACATTTAGTGATCTTTCCTCTCTTTAGCTGGGCTATGTTATCCTATATTATGGAGCAGCCATGACCAGGAGGCTGACTTGGCACCTCACCAAACAAGTGGTTTCTCTGATTTTTTCCTCTCCTCCCTTTTCAATCATTGGTTTATCTGACCAATTGGTATTATTTGATGTTATGGAGACACAACCTAGCTTTGCTGTAGAAACTGCTCTGTCAGGTCTGGGTGCTACAGTGAAGGGAGGTAGGAGACCTGGAAATTATGCAGGAGAGCCCAGAAGATGCTGGTTGTCTCAGCATAGGTAAGGCCCCACTCAAGGCTGGTTAAGAGCTGGCCTGAGCTGATCATCAGTGAATGTGGTCATGGAAGGTTTATTATTCTTTGTTTTAAAGGCAGAGCTAAGAGAAAGATGAACTACTTCTATGATTGCAGATCAGGCCCAAAGTCTACATACAGAACTGAAACTGGAATGGTTATGGGAGGTAAAAACAGGGAACATGAATGGTGAAACCCAGCACTCAGCCCAGGGTGAGGAGGTGCTCTGTAAACATGCCTGCCTTATTTCTGGAAGGGTGAAGGCCTGAGCACATCTTGGGGTGATATTTCTCTTTCCAATCAAGCCAATTCTCGGATTAATGTATTAGGGCCTGGAATTTTCTCCCTATGATTCCCTGAATAGAATGTGAGATCAAACAGATAAAATAGTAAAAGGCAAACACTCTCTTCTTATTGATGAGGATCTTAATGTTAGAAGATAAATAGCACATTAGTTATTGCAGGCCCTGTTTCTAATAAGAGTTTCCTGGGGGAACTTTCCAGGGCAGATAGGATACTAATAACTGTTTTCCTTGGAAAAGAAGTCCACTGGCGTCTCTCTCCTTTGTCCAATACTGACAGAGGACTTGCTCCCTATCATGCATACCTGTTGGAGGAAGGGGAGGAGAGGAACTTCCTGGCTGGAGAAGGACATTCCCTCATCTTTATTTGAGCAGCCATTGCATTATGGGGTCAGGAGTCCCCCAGGCCATGCTGCTATCAGTCTGTGGACCAGCAGCCCCAAGTTTCCTTCCTTGGGTAGTGGTTGGCTCTTCTGGAGTCTCTTGTCTCTGTTGTACTTCAACATGCTCCTTCTCTTTGAAATCTGTCAAAATGAATATTAACTAAAAAATCATTTCTATGTGCCAAGGAGCAACTTTTCTCTCTCCCCTACCCCAACTCCTTGCTCCCACCCCCCCCTCTTCATTCACTGCAGGTGCTAAAGAATTTCCAGAGAATTGCCAATTCTTGCTTTTTCACTCTTTCCCTTCTTTCTTCCTTCCTAACACTTCTCCCATCACCAGATTACACAACTCTGTGTGCCTCTGGCAATTTTCCCCCTGAGCTAGTGTTCATGCTCTAACCCAATTAGTTCCAGATTCTGTCCCTCACTTTTCCTTATGTACACTAGAGAAAGTGATATATTTCCTGGTTAGCTGAATGAAAGGGTATTTTGAACTCCTAAACTTTCATTTGTATGTCTACAAATGGTACTGGAGGATTTCCCACACACACTCTAACCCGGATGAACTTAAATATATTAAAATCTTCTTCTGTACCTGGTAATCAAAACAAAGGGACAATCACATTGTAGGTAAGGGCATTGTAGAGAAGGCACTCTGTGTGTCTGGTAAGATCTCAAGCTGAATAAGAGTAAAAAAATGATATAACCACAAAGCAAAAGTCTTCCAATCTTGGGTGAAATGGTGTTTCTGTGGAAAGCAAGCCACCTATCTTGAGACCTATTGGTTATCTGGGAGGCTGTGGGCTAGGAGGTCACCCACAGGTAGGGACACACTTGAACACTGTGGGTCCTCCCAGATCAAGAAGTGGAGAAACCTGTACAGAAGCTCCCCTCCTTTTTCTTCACCTCCCTAGACATCTGCAGCTAGATTTCCAGCTAGATCACCTGGTTCCAAGTGATTCCTTTAAGAACAAGACCTTTTGTTTTCAGCACAAATGAATCTCCTCTTCAGGGTTGTATCCATCAGCAATCCTAGCCAGCAGCCCCAGGGAGGCACCAGGAAGAAGACGGGAGGCTTGAGGAAGGAGGGTAGGTGTAGGTGTGACTGACACCACTAGTTGTCTTCTCTAAACGCACATCTTCCACAGGAATGTGAACAAAGCCAGACTCTTAAGACAGTGAAAACACTGGAGGCAAGGGAATGGGGATCCTAGAGCTCTGACTTCAGAGGTTGGAACTGACTGGTGCTTCCTGACGAAAGCCTGAAGCCCAAGAGTCCCCTCCTAAGGTTGGCGAGAAACCCCAGGCAGCTTCATCCAGGAATTGTGTCCTCTGCTCCACTTTCAGCCACGGAAAAGGGCGTCATTCAGCACGATCAAGGATGAAGTGCGCTCCTGGGCCAGAAGGGGGAGCCAGGGTACCCTCAGTAAACCAAGAGCCTCTAGGAAGTCCTTTTCCAGGTCCAGAGACTGGAGCAAAGGGGGATCCCCACAAGGTGGCGGAGGGAAACCCTGGAGGACCGCTGGAAGAGGTGAGGCAGCTGGCTGGGTGCCCCCTGTCTGGGCAGAGGGTAGGTAGGAGGCTGAAAAGACTGGGTTTCTCCTAAAGTGTCTGATGAATACATCCTCCTGTCCGTTTTCTGCAACTTGTGGTTTGCCAGAGGGGTCCTCCTTCGCTGCCCTGCTCCCCCTGGCACCGAGCGATCGAAGGCTTGCGCACGGGTCTCCCTCCTCAGCTCAGTCTCCTCCCCATGCGCCCCCTCTGCGTGGCGCTGGCCAGCGCTGGGTTACGTTCCCGCACTGCCCCCCGCCTGCTCCCGAGCCTCTGTGCGTTGCAGGGTGCAGAGAGTTGCGCCTCTGCGCTCCCCTCTCCCTCAGAGCACCCGGCTCTCCAGCTCTTTCGGCCTAGGTTCCCTGAGCGGACGATGGAGTAAGCGGGCTGCCCCGTGAAGCGCTCCTGCAGCCTGCGAGGCCCGAGCCAGCTCGGGTGGCCTCACCAGCCCGCGGAGTTGCCCAGCTGCAGGGCCTTCTCCCGCCGGTCGGTCCCTGCTCCTCCTCCTGGCCGCCACCGCTCCCAACTCCCGGCCACCCCAGCCGCCCCCCGTCACCCCCATCGCCCCGCAGCGCCACCGCCCGAGGCCGAGCGTGGACGCTGAGCGTGGGAGCCATGGCGCGCGACGAGGAGAGGGACCCGGAGTGCCGGGAGGCGGCGGCGCTAGCCCAAGGCGAAGAGGAGGAGGAGGAAGAGGAGGAGGAGGAAGAGGAGGAGGAGGAGGGGAAGGAGGGACTGAGAGATTGCGAGGAAGACCAAGACCAGAAGAAGACCGGCGGCGGCGAGGAAGAGGAAAAGAAGGTTGCAGCAGCGGCTGGGCAGGAACGCAGGGAGGACACGCGGCTGCAGAGCGCAGGGCTGCCTCCCACCTCTGCCTCCACCGTTGTGGCCCGTGACCGGAGCAGCCACCACCCACCGGGGCCGCTGCCCTGCTTCCCGAGGATGCCGTTGCCGGAGGAGGAGGACCGCGAGCGTCGCCGGAGTCGCCGGAGAGACCTTCTGCTCAGCCAGCTCTGCTTCCTGGCCTTGGTGGCGCTGCTGCTCTGGTCGCTGTCGAGCATGCAAGAACATAATGGTGAGTGCTCACTGACTCCCTGAGTGGACGCTGGGTCTCTGGTAGATCGGGGCTCCTTGGGCTGGGCAGACGCGGGGCAGGAGGACTCCCACTACCCCTCCGAGGGCCTCTGGCAGAGGGGCCCTGCAGGCGAGGACAGTGAATGGAGAAGTAACCGGCACTCTGGGGTGTCAGGCTGGCCCTCAGGAATCCTTACCTGTGTCTTTTGGAGAGACTAACCCACAAGCTGTAGGGACTGGGGGTGGGGCAGTGGGAACTGTTACCCCAAGCAAGTCCCCCAATAAAGTTGACAGGTAAATTTGGAACCTGTGCAGGTAACCACCTGTATACTCTTTGGGTTGAGAGCAAGAAGGTGGCTGGTAGATTGGTGAACACGTAGTTCCCAAGTGTTCTCTATATAACAGGGTAGACCAGGTAGAAAGTTCCATACCCACCTTTTCAGAACAGATGCTGGGAACTTCAGATAGGAAAAAAAAGTGCAGGCCACCTGGCTAGGGTTTAGGAATGGACTTGTTCTCTTAAACTAACCAGTCACTGGGACAACTGATCCCTTTTGTGGACTTGCGGTTCTGGAAGAAACGGTTTGGACTGAACTGCACATCACTCTACACTCTGTTTTCATGGTGCCCTGCAGTGTGGGTCCACCCTCTAACATACAACTTTTGTTTCATCCTTGTCCTTGGCCTTCCTTGAACTGAAATAGATCTTGTGGAGAAATGTGCTCAAAACAGTTGTCCACTGAAAAACAATTTGGGCCCTGGGGTGCAGCTGTCTAAAAATCAGAGGAAAGACTTGAAAGAGTAGCTGTTGTAAAATGGTTTTGTATCCCAGCCATTCAAGTGGCATAGTTCCTGGGAAAATAGTCATATAAATAATTGTGAGGAAAAGCAGTTACAAATATGTATTTTGGTACTATGATAGATGTAGATATAATACAAGGTGTTATAAAGGCATTTGGATAGTGATGGTAAATATTTTTAAAAGTTCATCAAGTAAGGGGTCTTCCCCAAATACACTGGTCATGTGCTTTGTTGGGAAAGCAAATGGTCCATCTGGGTTCAGGTCTTAGCGGACCTGTTGACAGATATCATCATATATGGTAACATGAGAGTCTGTTCTGGTCTTCAGTGAAGCTGTTAACAACTACACAGCTCTTCTTATTGCTCCTGATTCCCAGATTATCTGGTGATGGAAACTGACATCAGGATGGGGACTGTGCTGGGTGAGGGAAGTGAACCTCTTTCCAGGCAGACCTGCCAGTTCTCACCAAGAGGTTTTTCATGAACCCCACTTTCAATCTCAGTTTCTGAGCGTTCAAAGCCAGTCTGTACTTCATGCCACCTTTGGAAAGGGCCATTCGAAGTCAATTACATGCTGGCTACTTTTCTTGCATGTCGGGGCTGTATGTCATGCAGTTCCCACCACTTTCCAGGGCAGAAAAGACATTTTTCTGGATGGAGAAAGTAACCCATACGATTAAGTCCCTCAGTGTCATGGGACTGTGGGCTCTGAGAAAGCTGGGATGTTCCAGAGGAAGGAGTGTCAAGACACACTGCACACTGGAAACCTGGTGACCAGAATGTCATTTTGAAATGGTTTCCTAAGCAGTGACATTCCTGTTCGGGTGCAAGATTTAATTCCTTAGCTCAGCCCTTTGCTCCATTTCTTCTCTTTAACTCTCTTTCTTCTTACCATTCATATTATTTTTCCCTCTCTCCACCACCTCCCATAAATATGGGTCTTAAGAAGACCCTCACCCCAGCACCTGAAGATAATAGTGAAAAACCAACAGTGTTAGGAGGGTGCTATTCAGTTTCTATTTATTTCCCCCAAATGGCATGTTAGTCGTAATTCCATGTTGAATCACTTTTTCTTCTATTATATGGTGATAATTTCATTATGTGATGAACAGGAATGTTTTGCAGCAAGATACTTTTTTTTTGTTTTGTTTTGTTTTTAGATAATTTTAAAGATAGTAATTAATGTGTTTGAATCTACAAATGATTATTTTGCTCTGGAGGTTGTCATTTAGCATATTTAAGTATTTGAATTGTGACTGTTACCCTGGAAACTTAGGGGTACTCTACTTACAGATCCTTTGAGTATGAGTAAAATGTTTGGAATTTAGCCTTGTTTTAAAGGTGCTGTGATTTAGAGGGGCTAAGTGATTGTTTAAGGTCACACAGCAAATAATGAGTAGAGGAAGAAACCACCCAGAATTGACCTGGCTCTTTGATCTCACCCCTGTTCCCTGGTATGCATACCACCTTCTGAGTGCAGCTTTGTAATATTTATATAACAACATAGAGGATACCTTCATAAGGATCAAAGGTAATATTTTTGTTATTCACCTTGAAAGCCATGCAGTGATTAAGTGTAACTTCTCAGAATTTTCTTTTCTAATGCGTATTAACCTTTTTTAAGTAAAAAGGACAGTTCTTTTACTAAACCAAAATAGAGGTGTGTGGTAGTTATGTTACATAATGTTGTATAATATTTCTAATTATATGGAATCTGAGATCGCGTTCTTGACATTTAACCAAACTGAGTATAGGTTCTTTTCTGCTGATATGAAACAGGAACACTGTTAAATATAGGTTGAAAAGGTTAGTGCTGGAATCAAGAAAAATGTTAATTCTCACAACAACAAGAGAATACCAGTAACTGAAATTGGGTAGGCTCTTAAAAGGCAGTCAGTGTGCTAAGTACACTTTCTAGGCATTGCCTTATTTATTCCACACTCTGCGGATGTTTGAGCTTTCAGCATCAGACAAAGAGCCTTGGGTGCCCTGTTTAGTTGTTGTCAATGAAGATCTCAATTTTCAAAGCCAGTTGAGATAAGTTGTCAGATTTGCTAACAAGTGTTTTCTTTAACTTTTTTTTTTTTTTTCAGTGGGGATGGATTACTTTTGTATGTTTTGAGTGTTTTAAAAGTGTTTAGTTATTCTTGGAATTAAGTAAGGAACCTGGTCATTTTTTTCCAGAAGTGGTGTAGATAAAGCCCAGGAATTCTAATTCATTTCTAACCCTTAATTCTAATTCTAATTCTAACCCTTAAGAAGGGTCCTGAATGGTTAATAGTAAATAAAAGATGTTTGTGTGCACAATCCATACTTTTTCACACACATAATTTGAGATACTTTCTGCCCCAGTTACTATTGCTGCATAAGAAACCACCCTAAATGTAGTGGTAAAAAATAGTTTATTATTATTATTATTATTTTGCTCATGGATACTTTAGCTCTGGAATTTAGACACAGCATGGTGGAAGATGGCTTTTCTCTGATGCATTGTATCTGGGGCCTAAGCTGAAAAGATTGAAAGACTAGGTGACTTGACAGCTGGATCTGCAGTCATGTGGCAACAATATCACTCCATGTCTGGGTTGATACCATCTGTTGACTGGACCCTCAGCTGGGATGTCAACCAGAACACCTACATGTGGCCTGTCCATGTGCCTTGGTTTGAACTTTCTCAGAGCTTGGCAGCTGGGTTCTAGGAGAATAAGGTAAAAGTGCTAGGCATTTTTATGTCTTAGCCTCAGCAGTCACATGGTGTCACTTTCCTGTTGGTCAAGACAGTGAGAGATGTCAGCCCAAGTTCAAGGAAATTGATGCCATTATTTACTCATTGGAGGCATGTCAGGGGACATTGTAAGAAGGAGAGCACATGTGATAGGAGATATTGGTGTAACTGTTTATGGAAAATCAGGGATTCAAAGGAATAATAAATTAGGAGTAATTGTAGATATTTCCCAAGGTAGTAAATGGTGAATAATAAATGTACTCCCACCTTATTCTCTTGGAGTATATGTGTGTATGTAGTTTTTGGAATACCTTGTAATCGTGAAAACACTGCTACTCACCTAACTGGGATGAGGCCCAGAAGTGAAAAGAGGGCTACAGTGGAGTTTTATTGCAATTGTCAATTGCAGACCTGAGAGCCCATCTTTAGCTTTGTGGTGTCCCATTTTCAGTAGACATTAACCATAACCTTTCAGTCCCTCCCATGGCTTACAGGGAGGTCTTGCAGACTTTCCAGCTATATTTCCCCTTTCCATGCTCCAACACTTTGACCTTTCTTTTTCTTTTTTCTTTTTTTTTTTAATTTTATTGTTGTTGTATTACATCCATCCCCTTTTTGACCTTTCTTTTTCTTATCAAGTGACACTTCTTTTGTCCTCAGACCTCTAGCACAGGCTGGTCCCACTGTCACCACTACAGCTAGTTAATCCTTCATCCTTCACTTCCTGGCCTGAGATCTTCCTGACCAAACTAGGACCCCATTTTGCTCTCTAAGCAGACTCTATTTTCCCTTCATACCAGCTATCACAGCTGGCAATTGTGTACTTCTTTGGTGATGGTTTGAATGACATCTGTTCTAAACCAGATTGATTCTAAGCTCAGGAGGTCAAGAACCCTATAAACTTTTCTCAACTTTGTCACCTCTGTCACCCAGCCAATAGCAGCTACTCAGAAGGCATTTGTTAAGTAAAGAAGCTTTTTTGATTTTCAAACTATAGCACCTGTGATAAAACTAGCCATTTTTTTTTAGGAGCCCACTGGCTGGCACACTTTATTTTCATGACTTATAATTCTGTCTGCAGTCTAGCAAATTAGATGTTATTACTCATTTTGCTTGGGCTAACACTGAGTTGCAGAAAGGTGAGTGCCTTGCCCAATGTCTCTTCATTAAGAGGTAAGATTTGGACCCAAGCCTACCTTCGTCAGAGCTGCAAGCCGCTGTTATTCCCTAGCCCAGGCTTAGGAGGACATGAGAAGAAAATGGAAATCACACTGCCTTTTTCAGTCAACGGGAGAGTAAAGGAATAACAGAAGGTTGCTTTCATAGAAGTAGTATTTTAGAAACATTGCTTTTCAACCCTTTCTATTTTCTGCCTAAACATATATAGATGTGCTTCTTTCCTCCTGGCTTTTCTTAGCTGCTCATCAACCCAGATTTTTCTCAGAGATTTCCTCCACATTTTGAAAGCCTCCAATGCTGTGGGAATTTTTTTTTTTTTTTT
Organism: Noctilio leporinus; assembly: GCA_004026585.1. NCBI lineage: Eukaryota > Metazoa > Chordata > Mammalia > Chiroptera > Noctilionidae > Noctilio > Noctilio leporinus. The sequence goes on from PVIW01008939.1 coordinate 10,365, forward strand.
TCACCCTGAAGGGCTGGCAAAGTCAAAAGAATTGCAAAACCAGCCATTTACTGAGAATTCCAGGGCCTGGTGGAAGTTGGCTAATGGGATAGGATTTTGGCAACTGTATTTTTCTTTAAGAAGGCTTCTTTTCCTTGAGCTAAATAATTTTTTGGATGGGGAAATAATGGTACACAGACTTCTGTAATGGGGAGACTGAGTCATGACTAGTTCAGAAAACATCTCTGGTGCTCTATGGCAAATGGGTGATTCTGCTGGGAAGGTAATTCTAGTTTTTCTGGCCTTTTCCTGCCTTCAGTTCCTGCAGAACTTGTTTGGCAATGATTTTTATCTTTTGCAGTGGTTTGAAATGTGGTGTTATTCTCTGTAGAGTTTAGAATTTGAAGTATTAAGGATTCAAGTGGAAGAAGGTTTTCTGAGTGAAGTAGTGATAGGCACCATCCAGGCAGTTTTAATCAGAGTCATAACTTCTCAGAGTTGGTTGAGATCTCCCAGACTCTCCCTGTAGCTAGAGGTCTCTCACAGGGTTCACCTGCCGTTCTCCTTCTCTTTTGGTTGGAAGTGGTGAACTGCAAGTCCTAGGGCTTCATTGCTTTTCCCAACCCTGACCCCATCTTTTCAAATGATACCTTTATGAAACTCTTTTCAGTGGCACACCTTGAGTGGGTTCCTGCCTGAACATCACTGGTACAAGACAAAGGGAACCTTGTTCATTCATTTAATAAACACCTGTGGCTTTCTGCTAGTGGCTGAGGTGGCAGTGGGGACAGAGATGGATACCCAGACTATGGTCCTCATAGTGCTCAGGCTTCAGTGGGAAGAGAAGCATGGGACAAAAACTTTTGAAACACTCTGTGAGATATGAATGAGAAATACAGCATGGTGTGGAAGAGGTGTCGGTTGTCAGGTAAGGCTGGAACCTGGGAAGAAAAAGGAATTAGGTTGGTAAAGAGTGGGACAAAAAGGCAAGCCCATGAAAAAATGGGGAAAAGATACATGCAGACAATTCACAAAAAAAGCATTTGGAAATGACCAATAATCACAAGTAACAATTCTTTAGCATTAATAGTAATAAGAGAAATCTACATTTTAATGATGAAATACCACTTTTCAACATCAGATTGGCAAAAGTGAAAACATGAGTATCGAGTGCTGGCAAAGATGCAGGAGAGACAGCTTCTTTCATGTACTGCAGATGGGCTTCTAAGTTGGTACTGAAACACCATGAGAGACTTCAGCAAGATGATCAGGTTTTAGACACTGACCCCAAGTAAACCCTTGGCCTTTGAATGAGATTGATATGTAGAAAGAGTGGAGGTAGGATTAGAATGACAATATATGAGATTTGTCCTGAAAGTACTGGCCTGGCAAACTGTTTAAATTATATTGACATTGGCTTGATATTGACATTGGGACAGACATTTGGGACAGACCTCGTATAGATATTTGAGACTGTCCAAATCAATACAAAGTATTTATTTAAATCATGAAACCTAGCCATTATTACTTGCTTGTCAATCACTATATTTCTAGGAGAAGGTGAACAAATAAAGTAAGCTTTCTGTGACCTAATTTGGGGGAATTTTACATTTGCAATTTTGTGTTTTTCTCCTCATTTTTCCCTTTGTGCTTCTGCATTATTTGGCTTTAAGCAGAAGTCATTTTCACTGTAGTGAGGCAGTCATCTGTGGAATTGGACTGTCGTCTGTGGAATTGGGAGCATCAGTTGGCTGTGGAGTTGGAATATGTGTAGGACAGGAATTAACTAACAGTTTTCTTGAGTAGGACTTTGATGTAAGAACAGAGTGGGTGAGTTAGGGCACAGGTGCCCGGGAGAAACGGGTGACTTAAGTTGACAGCAAGAATTCGATAGAACCAATTTTAAGCAAGAATGTGAAACATTCACTTTTGGAATTTTGACTTAGATTACTAGTATGACATCTAGGTGGAAAGTAGTGAATTGTTGAAAGCAGAGATTATAAGCAGCTGCACCTATAAATAATATGCGAGTAGTACACATGAGGGTGAAAATCATATCTTTGGTTAGCTGATAGATCTCAATCTTCTCTGCACATTTTGATTACCCCAGGTTAACTTTAAACCTCACTCATGTCTGGGTCATGCCTTCCAGAGGTTCTGATGGAATGCTCAGGAGTGTAGCCTGGACATTGGGATTTTAAAAAGTGAGGCAGATGGCTCCAACGTGCAGCCAAGACTGGACATCACTGGGTTAGATCAATGGTCAGTGTTGACATTATGATAGCCACATCAGTAGCCTTTATAGCTGAGCTGGGTTTAATTTTTCTGTCTTGAACATGAGTTAATATTGGTCTGCTTAGTTTTCTAAGACTTTACCACAATTGAAGCTCAGACTTTCCTTTGGGTGCCCTCATCTCTTCTTAGTATATTCAGTGCCCATTAATATATTGTCCAGGTCTCTTTTTGAAGAAATCTTAACCAGATTCTTCTGGCCTGGTCTGGTCTAGTCAGGAGAGCTTGCTCTTTAAATCTGCTACCCAATTATCATCCCAAGCTCTCCTTCACTCTTCTCCTGCATGCTATATATATATATATATATATATATATATATATACACACACACACATACATATATAATATTATATATATATATATAATATTTTATATATATATAATTTTAATCTCAGCTCTTCCTATATTGAAAGCCACTTCTTGGAACCCATGTATGTATCTTTGTTGGTTTATTTCTTCATCTGTGCTATACATTTTGGAAAAATCACACACTCCAGGTGCCTTCCTAAACAGGGATGTGGAAATTCCAAAAGAAAGGCTTGAGACATTGAAAATATATCCATTCTACCCCCACACTTAGACCAAAGTTAGGCATTGTTTTGCCACCTTCTGACTTCCAGTATCACCTCGCCTCTGCAAAGTCTGACGCTGTTTCAGTTTCTTTCTTTCTTTCTTTTTTTCTTTCTTTTTAGGGAAATCTGTTTTTCCCTCTAAGGGCATGTGTGCTCTTTGCTTTGCTCATAATATTCACACATATCATGTTTATGACTGGTGTGGCTCTGTTTTCATGCATTTTCTTGGCCACTCACCTGGTTCTTTGTCCTTCAGATCTAGGAACTTGCCTTTATGATTCTCTCCATCTTAAGTTCAGTTTTCTCTCTTTTAGGATTGACTATTATTTGGATATTTTACTTCCTTGATTAATCTGATTTTGTTATATCTTCTCTCCTATTTTCATCATCCTTTTGCTCTAATTTCTGTAGATTTCCTTAACCATATCTTCCAATTCTTATACTGAGCATTTGTTTTCTGCTGTCACATATTTTATTTCCAAGAACTCTTTTTTCCTCTGGAAGTTATTTTAGTAGCATCCTGTTCTGCTTCAATGATACAGTATCAGTTCTCATATCCTTAAGTTACTAAAAATGTCTTTGGAGCTTTTTTCTTTGTATGGAGTCTGTTTCTTCAACTTGCTGTTGTCTATTTGCTTTGTTTTGATTTTCATATGACATGCTTTCTTTGAATGTCAAATGATTCCTGGTATGTACTCATACTTAAGTGAGGCCATTAAAACTGGTTTGGAAAGTGTAAGAAGGAGGGTCTGTTGGTTGTGCTTGTATAAGATGACCCAATTGGGTCATGCCATTGGGAAGTCCCCCATATCTCTAATTTTAGTTCTTTATCAGGGGATGGTCAGATTTTCCAGACAAGGGTCATCTAGTGTTCTGTCTTGAGGGAAAAGTTGAGGTACTTCTGGGAATCCAGTGGGAGAGGAAGCTGGGGTGGGGTGGGGATTTTGTTCAATAGAAACACTCTCTTAGACTCAACACGTTTCCTAGACTCAAGATGTTGACTCATGGACAATTGTGATTATAAAAGCTGAACAATTTATTTTGATACATTGCAGGACTGTCCCAAGCCATTTAAGTCTTCTTTCCTCCCTTTTTTCCTGTCTTTTTCTCTCTTTCCTCTCCTTTAGCTTCAATACATATGAGAGTGGTAAGAGTTGTTGCTTCCTCGGAGGGCTGATGGTCAGGAGTAGGAGGAAGGTGAAGTTTTCACCATATTCTCCTTTTTAATTAAAATTTTTGAGCTAGTTGTAGATTTACATGTAGTTGTAAAAAATAATACAAGGAAATTCCTTGTAGGTTTATCCCAGTTTCCTCCAATGGTAACATTTTACAAAGCTCTAGTAATGACATTGATACAATCTACTAATTTATTCAGACTCCCAGTTTTATTTGTACTTGTGTGAATATATGTGTGTGTGCACTTGTGTATGTTAAGTTCTTATTTTTTAAAATTTTGTTGTTGTATTACATCCATCCCCTTTTTGCTCCCCTCTGACTCCCTCCCCACCCACCCATTCCCCCCAAAGTCAATCCCACCTGTTGTCCATGTCCATGGTTCCTTTATACTAGGTTCTTGTCTAAGCTGCTCCCCTTTCTTGCCTCTGCCTCCCCCCTCCCCCCAACCCCTTTCCCCCTGACCACTGAAGGCCTGTTCATTGTATTCATATACTTGGTTCTGTTTTGCTTGTTGTTAGTTTTGCTCATTATTGTCCCGTAATGGGTGAGATCATATGATATTTGTCCTTCACTGACTGGCTTATTTCATTAAGCATAAGTTCTATATATAACCATTGCAAGTCAAAATATTATACATCCAGCATCACAAGGTTAACTTGTGTTGCCCTTTAATAGCCATGCACACCCCACATGCCTTTTTGTATAAAACAGTTTAAGGAACTCCTATCACCTATTTAAAATTAAGTGTATTTAAAAACTATAGCTTTAAGAATTAAGGAAAATTCTAATTTTAGTATATGTGCCGCTGAAGCAAGCACAAAAATTAAAGAAAATTCTACCAACATTAATATTGCCCTACACAAAAGACTGCGTATAAGTTGGGGGCAGGGACATGAGTGTAGGTCAGTCTACATTAGTGAAGTTGGGACATGGAGACCTTTCTCAATCATTGCACTTTTATGACTTTCAGGTATGGTAGTCTGTGCTAAATGTGAGATAAAGGTCATGCATGGCTACCTTAACAGTTTCCTTTAATGAATAATTTATTTTCTGTCTTTTGCACAATATTTCTGAATGAATCCTTCATGAAAATAGTTGTTTCAAGTCATTTGTTCATTTAAGCAGTTTAGCTGTGCTCCTTGCAATACTACTTCCGCCATGATTCATTTCCTGGAGCAGTGATTTTCAGCTGGTATATCGCAAGAGGCATACTGTTGTGCCGCAAGAATTTTAAACCATGAAATACCTGATTCTTTAGTCAGGGGCACTGACCTCTTTTCTCTTAGATTGTCAAGTAAAAAATGACGACAGCCAATACAACAAAAACCGTCCAATATGAATGAATCAAAATTAAATCTATTTTTTGTAAGATTGACCAAAAATATAACGTATTTTTTTGTGTGCTGCAGAATTTTAGTAATCAGTTTATGTGTGCTACAAGGTGAAAAAGGTTGAAAATCTCTGTCCTAGATTATTAGAGATAGAAAAGATCTGGGGACTATTGTATCTTAACATCTGATCCTATATTTGAGGAAACTGATGTGAAAGAGAATTTGAACCAGGGTAAGAGCCCTCAGGTTTTCTGACTTTTTTTTTTCAGCTATATTTTAATTTTTATTAAATAGAACCTGTTTATATATTATACATATATATATTCTATGAAATATACATGTTTATTTGTATGTTTTTGTTTTTTAAATTTTATTGTTGCTGTATTACATCCATCCCCTTTTTGCTCCCCTCTGTCCTCCTCCCTGACTTTTTGCATAGTAAATAATTAAGAAAAAAAGAGCAGAAAGTTAAGGTTAGATACTTATTTAATGCCACTATTGGTGAAATTATTTTAAATTCTGAAATGTTCCTGAAGTGCTGGACTACTGCTGGGAATTATTTGTTATGCGTTGTGGTCACTAAATGGGGAAAAGTAGGGAATTTCAGGGTGAGCTACTTACTTGTAGAAAATAAGAGATTTGTTTATTTAGAAATACTGGCTTTTAGGATACTTGTCTTAGGAGAAAAATTAGCATCATCTGCTTACCTTCTGCCTGGGTAGTCACCTCACATAATATGAAAATGATTGGTCATTTTAAAAATGAGTGCCCATTATTTTTTCCTGTTAGAGGCCTTTGAAGTCACAAATTTAAATTTTTAATTCCTAGTGTTACAATCCTAGTTTGTGATCTGAACATCACTTCTGAAGAAAGCAGTTTCCTAGGACCTTAATAACCCAGGCATTGGAAACCTGATGGCAATAAACCTCCGCGTGGGATTTAATGCTTTGTGTTGGGGCATGTGCAGAAACAAAAAGAACTCACTGCACCTACTTTGAATAAACCTGTGTGTGCAGGCAGGTTAATTCCAGTGTTTCCCAATATTGTATGTTTCTTTTCTTACATATTTTAAAATTGATATTATACTATATATAATGTCTGAGATCCTACTTTTAAATTTTAAAAAATTAGCATATAGTAAAATTAACTGACAGGATACAAAACAGTGAAACACATGTACCATATGATCTCACCCTTTACAGGAGACTAATGAGCAAAACAAATAAGCAAAACAGAACCAGAGACAAGGAACAAACCTTACATGTGCAGAGGGGAGGGGAAAGGGAGAGGGGGAGAGGGAAACAAAGAAGTGGGGAACTAGCATGGATGACCCATGGATTTGGACAAGTAGGATTGCATGTGGAGGGGGGGATGGAAGGGTGGGGAAGGGGAGAGTGGGGGTGGGGTGGGGGAGAAAATGGGATGAATGTAATACAACAACAATAAAGTTAAATTTTAAAAAAATCATCCTTCCCCCTCACAATAAAAAGTCCGTCAAACTGTCCCTTTGTAATCACACACACACACTCCTTCATCCTTAACCCTTGGTTTGTTCTCTGTCACTAGTTTTATCTTTTAGAGAATGTCATACAAATGGAATCCTACAGTATGCAATATTTTGATACTGGCTTCTGTCACTTAATGTAATGCCTCTCAGATTTATCTAAGTCGTTCCATGTAGTGCTAGTTCATTCCTTTTCATGGTGAAATAGCATTCTATTATGCAGCTGCACAACAGTCTACTTATTCATTTACTTACTGAAAAACATTTACGTTGTCTTTAGTTTTTGTAGTTATGAATAAAGCTACTATAAACATTCAGATTCAGGGTTTTAAATATTTTTGTTTCCTTATTGCACTGGCTAAGACTTCCAGTACAATGTTCAGTTTGGTTGAACATCCTTTCCTGGCCTCTGATCTTGGAGGGAAAGCTTTCAGTCCTTCACCATTAATTGTTATATTTGCTGTAGGAGTTTCATAGATGTCCTTTATCAAGTTGAGGAAGTTTCCATCTAGTCCTAGCTTGTTGACAATTTTTATCAGATGGATGTTGAAGTTTGTCAGATGCTTTCCTCCATCAATTGATAAAATCTCATGGTTTTTCTTCTTTAGATAGTTAACATGGTGGATTACATAGATTGATATGCCTTTGCATATTCTGGATAAACTTCTGTTGACCATCATCTGTTTTCCAGTTGATGGTTTCCTGGATTTGACTTGATCATATTTTTGTGAGAACTTTTGCATCTATGGTCACCCAGGGCATTGTTCATATTCTTATACTGTCTTTGTCTGGTTTTACTGGCCCCATAAAAATGAGGTAGAAGTATTTCCTTTTATTTCTGGAAGAGATTGTGTAGAATTGGTGTATTTTGCTTTTTTTTTTAAGAGTTTATTTATTCATTTTTCAAAAGAGGAAAGGAGGGAGGAAGGGAAGGAGAGGGAGAAAAGCATCAATGTACAAGATACATCAATGTGTGGTTGCCTCTCGCAAGCCCCCAACTTGGAACCTGGCCCACAACCCAAGCATGTGCCCTAACTGGGAATTGAACCAGCAATCTTCCTGTTTACAGGCTGGCACTCAATTCACTGAGCCACACCAGCCAGGGCTGCTTTTTAACTTATCATAAATATTTCTCGATGGTATTGAACTTAAAATATAATTAATGCCTGCATGATGCATAATAGGGTTAAAATGATATTTTAAAAATATTATAGCAAATGGCATTTATTGAATGCTTAGCTGGCTTTAGGCACTGTTCTAAGTGATTTACCTGTATTATTCCTTTGATCACCATAACATCTGATGGAATAGGTAACATTATTGTCTCCACTTTATAGTTAAAAAACAAAATAAGACACAAAGAGTTTAAGTAACTTGCTCAAGCTCACAACATTTCTACAGTGCCAAGTACAATTTGAACTCAGGCTGTCTAGTTCCAGAACCTATGCACTTAACTATTACATTGTATCTTATTATATCCTAATTTATTTACACAGGCCTCCATTTGTAAAAATTAGGAATTTTCAGTGTGCTCACTATGATGAATGTTCTTGTATTGAAGTCTGATAATTTCTGGCATTTTCTTTAGGGTGGGTTCCTAGAAGTGCTGTCAGTGTCAAGAGTGCATGCCCATGGTAAAAGCTAACACATTCTACTAGGTAATGTTCCAGGAATCTGAACAAATTAGAGCTTTCAACAGCATTGTTTGAATGAGAGGACTCATTCATTGTTCTCTTCAAGAATTGAATAATTATGATTATTTTACATACTTTAAATACAGTTAGATTGCAGAGAAATGGTGTCTCATTGCTTTAGTTTGATTTTTACTAGTGAAGATGATATTTTAAAAAATGATTATTGGCCATTTACATTTCTTTCCTTGAGAGGAAAATTTCTTCCTTTTCTTTTCTAATGGGATAACAGTGTTTTTAACAATTTGTAAGAGCTATATTCTATATATAAATATTTTATCCTACTTTGTAAGGTTTGCCTTTTTTATTTGGCTTACAGAAGATTTTCATTTTTACCTAGTCAAAACTATATTTTTGCCCTTACATCTTTTCATTATTTTATTCTTAGATCTAGGTTCTAGATCATATATGAATTCCATATACTTCTTCATATCTTTTTCTGTTTTATGGTTTAATTTTTTTTAGATTTAACTCTTACTCATTTGGAATTTAGCATAAGGTGAAGATATAACTTAAACAGATTAATAGGTTTAACAGTTAAATTTTTATTTAAGAACCTTTCCTTTACCCACACATTTGTGGTACCATGTTTAGTAATGCTAGTTCTCTTATGTACAAAATCAGTTTTTGTGATGTCTATTTTGGTCTACTTAACTATTAATTTTTGTAGTTTATTGGCTTGTTAGTTATCTGATAGAGTAAAAGTCCTCTTGTTTGGGGAAAATCATTTTCTATGATTAAATTTTATCTTTTAATAAGGGTAAACTTTAGAATCACTGTCAAATTTTGCCCAAATGCCTCTGAGTTTTGACAAATCTATAAATAATTTGTAGGAAAAAAATCTGACATTTTACAACATGGATCTTCCCCTTCATAGTGTGTTTGTTCATGTGATCCAAGGTTATTTCCTATCTCTTTTCTACATTTATTTGTGAATGTTAATCTGACATTAATTCTTTATTGTTCCTATGTTACCTTCTTTCTACATGCTTTTAAATATTTCTTATATTTAATTAATCCTTAAGTTTTAAACTATATAAGTAATAATAAGAACAAATTTATTATACAAATCAGTATCTTGTTTTTTCAGTAATTTGCTATTATAGGGAATTTTAAAATTCAGGCTATAGTTGAATACTTTTTTAGAGTTGGCTATTGGTTTAGTTACTTTTATTATACTATGAAAGTTTTCTTTTATTTCTGGTTTTTCTAAGGTTTTTTTTGTTTGTTTGTTTAGTCAGCCATGGGTATTTTGTTTGGTCAGATAGCATACTAACATTTATTGGAGTGTTTAGTATAATGTAATGTAAATAAATAGTCATTTAAAGCTGCCCCTGAAGGAAACCCTGGTTAGCCATGGTGTATTTTTTTCTTTTAATGTGATGTTGGATTTGATTTGTTTGTATTTTCTATAGAATTTTTACTTTTTTTAAAAATTTTATTGTTGTTGTATTACATCCATCCCCTTTTTGGTCCCCTCTGTCTCCCTCCAGAATTTTTACTTTTATAGTCATGATAGCAATTGACATATAATTTCTTTGCCAGGTTTTGTTGTTAGCATTACACTAACTTTATGGAAAAACATGATGATTTATAGATTTACATACTCTTCCTTGTTCTGGAATATTTTATAAAGCCTGAGAATGATCCATAACTTTAAAATACAAAAGAAAACTTATATTACTTTCTGGCCTGTAGTCTTCTTGTAGCTAATTTTAGACAAACTTTTCAGTATCTTCCATCACCACTTTTCTGTATAGGTAATTTGTTTTCTCAAGGAAATGTCAATATCATTAAGATTTTTTAAATGAACAAAAATATGCATTGCATTAAAAAATTTTAACTTCTTCTATGATAGTAATTATGTAACATTTTCTTATTACTAACTTATGTGTGTCTTTAACTTATTTTCTGAATCAAATTTGACTGTATTTGGTTTACTTTATTTTTTTGTGTATCTTTACCAATTTTTCTTTCCTTCCTATTTCTTGAGTCATCAATTACACCTTTAATAGTTCTTCAAAATATTCTCTTCATTACTTAAAAAAATTTTAATATCTGAAATTAAGTGCTTTATACATTTTTATTCTTCCTTACTAATGCTTCCTTTAAGGGAAGCTTTAGACTCACCTTATAAGTTTTACAATGTCCTGTAATCATTATTGTATTTTTCAAATAGTCTTATAATTGTAATTTTGTATCTTTTGTGTAAATAATTACTTAAGAGAGTGATTTTTTAATTTCTAAGTTGTCAGGTTGCTTTTATGTGTATATTTTGAAATACCAATTTCTAATTTTCTTTCATTTTGTCCAGAGAATATTACATTTGATTGCAGTTTTTCATTTGTTTTATTTTGATTATTCTTCTTGGAACATGTACTGTTTGTGGTTTAGACAGTCATTTGTCTATCTTTCATGTCTATCATCTCTTTCATCATTTTCCTCACTTTACCATTTACTCTTGTAGAAGAGTCTCTAATTTTTTTTCTCAATGATTTGATATTCAGTATTTTGGATCTATTCTACTGCCTTTTATTCCATTTAGGTTTTGTTCCTGCATTTCTTTTCTTTTCTTTTTATTTTTTTAACCATTTCATACCTAGTCCAACTCCATATTAGCTGGCTCCCATTATAATTCTGTCCATATAACATTTTTCTTTCATATAGCCCATGTTTTCTTGCATCATTGAGATTACAAACTATCAAAGGGTTCTTTTAAAATTTACTTCTACTTCCTGTACTAAATTACTTATGGAAGTATAATGTTACTCTTTTTTATGCATGACTCATGTGCTTTGGGTACTTACCACAGAATTTTTCAAGTCTTTTTTTATGTTATCCACTTTTGAAAGAAAAAATTGAGGCTCCAGGTATGCTGTTGTGGGGAAAGAAGAAACTTCCTTCTATTGGGGTTCTTTCCACTGAGACACTACATACATAGAAGTTTGGGGACTGAAAGTTAAAATAAGATATATATGACATTCTAAGCTAGAGATGAGGTAAGGTTCCTTAGGATTTCAGAGGAGGAGGAAGGTTACTGTAGAAAGATAAGAAAAGTAGATGTTCAGTAATTAGTAGTTTGTCTTGGTTTATAGATAAATCATAAAAAGTTTTTTCTAGTGATAACTCTTTATTATGGGCAAGGTCCTAATTTGAATTCTTTAAGGAAAAGGAAAAAAGTTTTTCTTATGAGCACGTCTGCAACATCTTGATTGTCTTCAGCTCAAAAATAACTCATATGCCTAATGGCACATTTTGGGGAGGATAGTTCTGAACCCCTTCACTGTGAACAGGCTGTCCTAGCCCTTAAGAGCACTTACCTTGCCGTTGTTTCAGGTTGTTACAATATTACCATCTCTTTGTTTAAGGTTTGGTTGTTGTTCATGGTATTTGGCCAAATTCTGTTTTGTGGCATATGTTCTAGGGTTACTTAGCTTGCCTGAGAGGGGATTGCCTTCTCTTGCTTCCTGGATGGTTTGAATATTTAGATAAAGCTTTATTCACATATTTTCAATCATTTCATAGTTCTTTCTAAGCTTCCATCTAAAGACAGTTTATTAAAATATACTACCCCAATTTGTATCCCTCCCATACTTATTTCTGTCTCCCCTCTTTTCTGTTATTCTCCAGAAAGCAATATACCCTCCATCCATTCACCCTTTCCTGATGGCTGAGTTGCAGTTCTAGGAATTGGTTTATGACTAGATGGATATAGAAAGCTGTTTTCAGGAAGCGGGGGTGCCTTTGAAAATGGTTCCTTTCACCAACTTATTTCTGAGATAAGGGTTCACACCTGGTGATCAGTGTGTTCTCCCATAGTCCACCTCTCACTCTCATGTTTCAGGGTCCATTCCATAATCAACTTTTTTTTTTTTTAATTTTATTGTTGTTGTATTACATCCATCCCTTTTTTCCTCCCCTCTGTCCCCCTCCCCACCCACCCTTTCCCCCCAACATAATCAGCCTTTTTAAATGTATTTGTACATTTCTTTCAATGGGAATGCAGGAAAGGGTGACTCATTTGCCTTTGGGTACTTACCACAATATCCCTGGATGCCTGTACAGATGTTAGCATCTGAACTAAGAACTTGAAATTCTTAGTTCATTACAAAGAGGAAATGTAATTCATGTATAAAGAGGTTCAGAAAGAGCTAAATCTATCTAGTATTAAGTAACTGTTTATTGTGTTTTCCCGGTTCACTCCTCTTTCCCATATTTTCCCCTCACTTAATTATCTCCACAGAACCATGGATCAGTTATTATTATCCTTATAAACTGACTTTCCCAGAGTCTCACAGGTAGATAGTGGTACTTCCCCCTGTATTAAGACATCTCTGAGGAAAGAGATTGCTGAGTATTTCCTGTCAGGGAGTTCAACACGAAGCTTCCCCAGCAGGGTTGCAGAGCAATGCCCTTTCCCCCTCAAAGGTGGGCATGTCCTAATTCCTGCAACCTGGGAATTTATGTTACATGGCAAAGGAGACTTAAGGTTGCAGATGGATGTAAGGTTACTAATCAGCTGACTTTGAGACGGGGAGATTACCTGGATTATCCAGGTGGGTCTATTGTAATCATAGGAGTCCAAATGAGTGAAAGGAGAAGACGAGAGGGTCAGAGTCCTGGAAGTGATGTGGTAACAGAAGCAGAGGTCAGAGTGACAGGACTGGCTTTGAATGTGAAAGGAGCCATGAACCAAGAAATGTGGGCATCCTCTAGGGCTTGGGAAAGGCAAGGAAATGGATTTCCCTTCAGAAGCTTCTGGAAGGAATGGAGCCCTACATTCTGAATATACCTCAAGTGAGAATCCTGTTGGCCTTCTGACTATACTTTAAGATTTGGGGCCGCTTTAAGCCACTAAGTTTGTGAGAATTTATTACATATCAGATAGTGACCATGGTCTTACTCTGAAAAGTAAAGGGAAATTGCTGGAGTAATGGACTCTGAAAACCATATACAAGCATTGCTACGAGGAGTTACTGTGTCAATGTTTGATGTGGTATATTTGTTTTCTCATTGCATTGCTGTTACCCTGTTCCATTCAGAATGTTAGCTTCTGGAAGCAGGAACCTCATCCGTTGTATTCACTGCCTTATGCCTGATGCCTGGAATGGAGGAGAAGCTCCATAAATATTTGTTGGATTGTTATTTTTTGCCTGAATGACATTGTACCAAGTAAATAGAGCTTAATTTGCATCCTCGATGGCATATTGTCAACTATTAATTTAAAATTACAACACCTTCCAATATCAAATATTAATTTTTGTGTTCTTTTAGTGTTTGGTCATATGCATAAATATTTTTATATGGGTAGTAGATATTCCTCATACACTGAATGACCCTCTCATAAAATAAATTAGTGGTTATCATAAAGTAAATACAATGTTGTATGTTACATTTTTGACTTACTAATATGATGTTCCATGTTGCATTTTTGTGACTTAACACATTTTAAATAAATGTTTAACTGTCAGTTTTTGTTTTTGTTTTTTTTTAATATAAGCACCATTTCATAGACTGGTTGGCATTCCATTGAATATATTGGATATTCCATTAAATATATAGAATATGTGTATTTGAAGCACATATAATTAATTATTTATTGTTGGTCATTTGAAATATTATAGGTTATTTAAAATATTTGATTACTTCTAATTAAACTCTGCTATAAGTCTGTTACAAGTCACTGCAACTCTCGAGTGATTACACTCGAGTGTGGGTAGTGACCTCAGAGGCACAGACTAGTTGGTATAGCTCCTGAGAATATTTGTGGAGTTATAGGGCTTGCACATGTTTCTGTATTGAGCTCTGTTGACTAGTTCCTGGTCTCAGAGTGTACTAAATGGTTTTTTAATTTTTGTTTAACCTATTTGTAAGGCATGTCCTGCCTGGCACCTTGTCCCCACTTTGTTTCTTCAACCTCAGGTTGCACTTCTACCTAAAGTATTTCTCCTCAGAAATTTCCAGAGTTTCTGCAACACTGGGAGGCAAAAGCAGAGTGTCAATGGGACAGTGGTGGCAAAGGAGAAGCACCAACTGGAAAAGCAAATCAAGGGGGTGATGAGTATCAGAGGAAGGCATCTCCTTAAAATAGTGCACATGGTGACCTACCCTTTTTTAAGTAGGCTGTTTGTTTTTCTTATCTTCTCTTCTTGACAGTTGCTTCAGTTTTCCTTCATGCTGGCTGCTCCTCTGATAGCAAAATAAGGAGGAGAAAACAATTTAGCAGTTAACTCAATTTCTTAAGAGCAGTGAGAAACCAGGGGAGGGGCAGGAACCTTCCCAGGCTTCCTTGGGTTGTGCAGGCCTTCAGTGTTAACTGAATTACAAACAACAGCTCTAAGCCTGGGAGAAGGATGTCCACCCCAAGGCAGATCTAGACAGTTGTTTTGCCTAAGATGGCAAAAACATCATTATCTTTCAATCTTGAGCCAAGAAAACCATAAATGGACACATCTTGTCTTGCTTGGGAAGAGATGCTTCTGAAGGCTTTTGGGGTGCCCTATTGTCTCTTGAATACTCTTTCACTTTGGTGTTTGTTTTTTCAACTTTTTTTTTTTTGAGTCCCTTGGGAATTGGGTAGGAAGGAAAGAAGGAGGAAAGGGAGATAAACGTTATGCTTGCCTCAGAGTGCTCTTTTCTGATGAACATTCTGAATGTCAGCACAGTGAGGGTTTATTTTGGGAGTCACCAGGAATGAATTTTTTTATGTTGATATTGTACAGGACTGATCTGTATTGTTCTGCCATGAAGGACAGTAAAACTTCATTATCCTCCTGCATCTTTATAATTTCTGCCATGAAAACATTTATGAATAGGAAACTTAGCTCAAATTGTCCATAACAGGAGCACTGTACAGTCTGGAGACAGGGGTTCTAGTTCCATTCCTGTTAGTAACTTGTATGTTTGCTTTTGTTCTCAGTTTTATCATCTGTAAAAATGAAAGCATTGATGCTAAATTGTCTTTACATTGCACTAAAATTTTCTAATTTTATCATTAATTTGAAACTGCCAGAAGATGTTGGAAATATGCTTCCTGCTAATTTGCAGTCAGACCAGTACAGTTTTGCTTTAGAGCATGCCCTGAATCATTCATTTTTGTTTCATGAGAATTACTGTTACAAATGTGATTTTCTGTTGGTTTCACAGAGCCATTGAGATTGCGCAGCTCAATCGGTTGCTTCTGCATGTCATAAATTTCTGCTTGTAGTAGAAGACAGGGATTTTCAAAGTGAGATCTTTGGATCAGTTACATTAGTATCACCTGGCACCCACTGTGAGCTTACTAGATTGCATAGTTATGGGTACCACCCTAACCTGAAGAATTGGAGTCTTTGGGGACAGGAGCTAGGAAGCTTTGTTCTGACAAAGTCTTAGAGTACATGGAAGAAGTTTGAGAAGCAGTGCTATAAGCATGGCATCAGGCAGGTGCTATGATTTTGGCCTCTGTTCATGAACAGACACCAAGCATATGGTTTGCTCCTTCAGTGGCTACTTCTAACAGGCCTAATGGACTTCATTTGAAATGACAAGGTAGAGTCCCTTGTGTGCACAGCAAGCTACTGCTGCTTCCTTTGAGGGCCTAAGGATACTGAGAGGGGAATGCAGATGTTCTTTGGGTAGGAAAGAGGATGGGGTTCTTTTCCTTGTGGGGTGGTATCTATCCATCCTCCTTTTACTGCAGGCATGCTCCCCAGTCTCCTAGGGATGGAGCCTTTGCCAGTTTCCAGAGGAGCTGCAGGTGCATGAGAGTGCCAGAAGGCTGCAAAGAATGACACGTGATGGACAAGTTATTTCTGGTAAGACTGTGAGGAGGAACATCTATGATAGCTCTGTCATTTCTGTTACACAGTATTTATTTTGATGTTTGGCCCTAGGCTTTGACTCCCAGTCCTGTGATGGTGGATGGGCCCTGGGAGATCTGCATGTGGTGGTACTGAGATCTGCAGCAAGTAGGTTGCTTCAGACCCTTCCTGGGGAGTCTGCCCTGAGCTTAGAAGAGGTCCTGGTTTTCAGTCATTGATAGAAGAGTTAACCACAACACTGTAACTAATTATAAACATTTCTTAGGGTGGATGACATCACACACACACACACTCATCCCTTCCCAGTAGAGGGTGTTGTGATGGTTTTCTCTGTTTATTCAATCTTAGCTGACACTCACCTAGAATATGGTGTGACAGTGAAGGGGCTTGTAAAGTTTTTTCCTCAATGGAAATTCTCTCCCAGTTAAATGCTGCTGAGTAGTGAGTGTTTTTGCTCTTCTGACTGTTTTCTTTCTTTCTTTCTTTCTTTTTTTTAATTTTATTGTTGTTGTATTACATCCATTCCCTTTTTGCTCCCCTCTCTACTTAAGGACTACTTATGTGACTCATTTCTTGCATGCTCTATTATCTTTTAAACCTCAAAAACCATTTAACGAGGTTGCACCTGCCATGTCCTGCATGAGGGCATTTAGCTTAGGTGTACAGGGATGGAGATCCTGGCATGGATTTGCAGCTGGGAGATTCAGGGCTGCTTTTTGCAAGGTGTTATGCACTTCTTCCAAGCCTGTACACCAGGAGGTCAGGGTACTTACTCTGTGTAGTTTGTACAAAGGTGTTATGTGGAATAGCAGTGGCCTGGGTCCCTGTAACATGCCAAGGGAATAGTTTTCAATAAGGTGATCTGCTTTCATCTTCAAGTGTAAATGTTTCTAAAATATAGCTTACATTGTCATGGATTTACCGCCCAAACCAGAATCCCTTTCTGTTTGGGCTCCAGGTATGATGCCTGAGTACCCTGGATTCCTATACCTTCACTATAACAGCATCCAAGAAACTGGATCTCTACACCTTTCATGTGTAGATCACGTCACCTCCGTGACACAAACCTAGAGCTGAGAGTAGATGTGTCACCTCCAGGCCCATTGCCCCTCTGGTCTCCCAGTGCCCAATCCCCTCACCACTGTCCTTTCCACACATCACACTGAACTTCGCTTCCTGGCATGTGCTGTGATGGTGGCAGGCACATCTTCCTCTGAACATCCATTAGTATTTCCTTAGTTTTTCTTACTTAGAAAGTGTCTTAGCTTGGGCTGCTATAACACAAATACTATAGACTGGGTGATTAAAAGAACAGACATGTATTTCTCACAGTTCAAATCCAAGATTGAGGCACTAGCAGATTCAGGGATTGATGAGAGCCCTCTTCCTTCTTCCCACTTTGTTCTCACATGGTGGAAAGGGCGAGGGAACTCTCTGTGGTTTTTTTAATAAGGTACTAATCCCAATAATGAGGGCTCCACTCTCATGACCTAAATACCTTCCAAAAGCTCCATCTCCTAATACCATTACCCTGGGGTTGGGATTTAAACATAAGAATTTGGAGGGGGAATACATTCAGTCTGTAACATAAAGTTAGACTGAACTCTGAAGCCTGCACTTCAAGCTTCTGAACTTTGGCTCCTTGGACATGGCAGGCTATATGGTCAAGGGTGCATATGAATTATGCTTTAACACAATGGAACACTGGGTTACAAACCAAGTGAATTGACAGCTTTGCTCATTCTTCAATATTAGTCGAGTTCTTATAGTATAATAAACTCAAACATTTAACCAACCTCTCTTTCAAGATCTAACTTAACTTCTACATCCTTGACCCTTTTAACTCTACATAATGGTGAACTTTTCATTTTTGAACTTTTCCATAATTTAATTTGCTCTAATTCAGCCAACTTATATGGTGGACACTTTATATTGGAACCATATGGAGCTAAATCAGAAACAGTCCCTCCCCCTGGAGGCACATAGAGTCTATCACGGAGAAAAGCCATGTGTAAACAGTAGATTCTAATGCCACATGGGGAGTCCCCTTACAAAGAGCCAGGGGAGTCTTTAGGAAGGAGACACCAGTTCTGGCTGGCAGCTTCGGGATACAACATATGCTAGAGCTAACTCATGCATTCACCTTTTAAAATTAATTGTTATTAGCAAAGTAATTCCTGAGTTACATCCTGCTGGTGAAAGTTAAGACATTACAGAAAACACCAGTGTTCTCTTTGAGTACCCATGGCTTATCCACAATGTCTATTGCCCCATGAGAGGCCACACCATAATCGGTTGTGCATGTCCCCCTTTATGTGCATTTCTATTTTCCATAGAAAATCTGTGGTATTTCATTGCGGCGAGATGGTATCAATCTGGGTTTCATTCTATATTTTGCTTATTCTTATTCAACAATGTATGTTAGAGATTGATCTACCTTCTTTGTAATGCTAGGATACTATCCCACCATATCTTGTGCAGATTCAGGATATTCCCTGTTCTCTTATCACAGGGAGCTGTCTTACCCAGTTCCCCTGCCCTCTGGCTTCCAGGCAATTAAGCCAACAGGAAGTACAAGAAGGAGAAAAATAAAGGTATCTCCTTCCTTACCCTCCCCATACTGCTGCCAACTCCACTTCAGGCAACCTCCCCAGTGACTCCATTCATGCTGTAGCCCCTCCCTTCATGGCCTACTAACACCTCATTCTCCTTTTGCCCTTTGCACCCTAGGGATGGTAATAGGTGCCTGCCCTCGCTATTCTCTGGGTTGCCCCACCAGCCCATTAGGCTTCTAAGCTATTCTATACAGCCAATCCCTATATTAAGTTTCCTCCATTTGAAATATGTGGTGTTTGGGGGTTGTTTTCCTCACTTGTCTATCTGACTCATTCATATGGATATAGAGGAGGTGACTTTGCTTTTTAGCTCTTCCCTTATGTGCCTATGGTGGGCAATTGAGTTGTTTGCATTGTTTTTCCTATCACAAGTAATGCTGGAGTAGAGCTTTCTTGCATACAGCTCCTGTGCCCATGAGTGAAAGTAGTTTCTCTAGGTGACACCAAGCAGTGGGCTCACCAGATCAGTTATGCACCTTGAAATCTCTTCAGATAGATTTTGAATCTCAAATGTCTCCACCTTTCTGCAGTACACAGTAAGTTGCTCTGCAGAGAGAAGTTTGTTAAGCTGCTGCTGAATGAGTGAATGAATGTCCATTTGCAGGTGGAGAAAGCCTTACCTAAGTCACCTCAGATAAAATGCCCTAGGTCATTTAACTGTTTAATGTCCTGTTCACCTTGAATAGAGAATAAATTATTTGAGGGATGCCCTGCCCTCAAGAAGTTTAATGCAGGATTTGGGGTCTCTAGTTTTTGTTTTTGTTTTGTAGTTGTTGTTTTCTTTTCTTTTTCTTTTTTTAAAATTTTATTGTTATTGTATTACATCCATCCCCTTTGTGCTCTCCTCTGTCTCCCTCCCCACACACCCATTCCCCCCAAAGTCAATCCCACCTGTTGTCCATGTCCATGGTTCCTTTATACTAGGTTCTTGTCTAAACTGCCCCCCTTCCTTGCCTCTTCCTCCCCGCTCCCCACAACCCACTTCCCCCTGACCACTGAAGTCCTATTCGCTGTATTCATATATTTGGTTCTGTTTTGTTTGTTGTTTGTTTTGTTCATTATTGTCCTGTAATGGGGGAGATCATATGGTATTTGTCCTTCACTGACTGGCTTATTTCACTAAGCATAATACTGTCCAGTTCCATCCATATTGTTGCAAAGGGTAGGAGTTCCTTCTTTCTTTCTGCTGTATAGTATTTCATTGTGTAAATGTACCAGAGTTTTTTGATTCAATCATCCACTGATGGGAACTTAGGCTGTTTCCAGCACTTGGCTATTGTAAATAGTACTGCTATGAACATAGGTGTACATGGGTTCTTATGAATTGGTGTTTCAGGATTTTTTGGGTATAGTCCAAGTAGTGGAATTGCTGGTCCAAAAGGCAGTTCCATTTTTAGTTTTTTAAGGAAACCCCATACTGTCTTCCACAGTGGCTGCACCAGCCTGCATTCCCACCAACAGTGCACGAGGGTTCCCTTTGCCCCACATCCTCACCAACACTTGTTGTTTGTTGATTTGTTGATGATTGCCATTCTGACAGGTGTGAGGTGGCATCTTATTGTGGTTTTAATTTGCATCTCTCTGATGACTAGTGATGTTGAGCATTCTTTTATATGCCTCTGGGCCCTTTGTATATCTTCCTCAGTGAGTTGTCTGTTCAGGTCCTTTGCCCATTTTTTAATTGGGCTGTCTGTCTCCCTGGTGTTGAGTCACATTAGTTGTTTATATATTTTGGAGATCAAGCCCTTGTCTGAGGTGTCATTGGCAATTATGTTCTCCCATACAGTTGGTTCCCTTTGAATTTTGCTGATGTTTTCTTTTAGCTCAACAGAAACTTTTCAATTTGATATAGTCCCATTTGTTGATTTGTTCTTTTATTTCCTTTGCCCTTGGTGAAGTATCAATAAACATATTTCTGCATAGGATATCCAAAAGTTTGCTGCCTATATTTTTCTCTAGGACCTTTATGGTGGCACTGCTTACGTTTAAATCCTTTATCCATCTTGAGTTTATTCTGGTGTATGGTGTAAGTTGATGATCTAGTTTTATCTTTTTGCATGTTGCTGACCAGTTCTCCCAACACCATTTGTTGAAGAGACTGTTTTTACTCCATTTTATGTTCCTTTCCTCTTTGTTAAATATTAGTTGACCATAGAGTCCTGGGTTAATTTCTGGGCTCTCTATTCTGTTCCATTGATCCATATGTCTATTCTTATGCCAGTACCAGATAGTTTTGATGACAATAGCCTTGTAATATTGTTTAAAGTCCGGTATTGTGATTCCTCCTACCTTGTTCTTCTTTCTCAAGATTGCTGTGGCTATTGGTGGGCATGTTTGGCTCCATATAAATTTTTGAAGTATTTTTTCTATTTCTGTGAAGTCTGTCCTTGGTATTTTAATTGGGATTGCATTGAATCTGTAGATTGCTTTGGGTAGTATGGACATTTTAATGATGTTAATTCTTCCCATCCATGAACATGGTATATGCTTCCATTTATTTGTACCTTCCTTGATTTCTTTCTTCATTGTTCTGTAGTTTTCTGAGTACAGGTCTTTTACCTCCTTAGTTAAGTTGATTCCTAGGTACTTTATTTTTCTTGTTGCTATGGTAAATGGGATTTGTTTTTTCACTTCTGTTGTTGTTTCTTAAACAATAGGCATTTATTTTCTCACAGTTCTGGAGGCTGGTAGTTTTTTTCTAAGGCCTGTTTCCTTGGCTCATGGATGGCTATCTTCTCCTGCTGCTCTCACATGGTCTTCTTTATGTGTGTATGTGTTTCTGGGTTCAAATTTCTCCTTTTCATAAGGTTACCAGTCATATTAGATGAGGGGTAATCCCACCCTACTCTTAACTAATTACATATACCATGACCAACCTTATTTCCAAATAAGGCTACATTCCCTAGTACTGGGGTTAGAATTTCAACATACAAATTCTAGGGTACACAACTCAGTCCCTAACACTGTACAGGTAGACTCTTTCCTTCATTCATTGGCTCTTATCAAGTGCTCAGAAATGGCTGGGTCCCCACTGGACTTTGACCAGAGATTTGCCTTCAGCTCAGAGAGGTTCTAGCTGTCCAGGTTAATGTCTAAGAGTGGGGTTGTGGTTGGTGTAAAATAAGTGCTACAGAAAAGGTTTCCTTCTGACAGGGCTTAGGAAACCAGGTGTGTATTGTGATTTTGAGAGTATTGTGACTGTGAGGGAGGGTCGATATAGTAGTTGACAGTGAATGATGTTGGTTAAAACCATAAAATAATTCTGGAGGAGTAAGCAGCTCATGTCTGGAGAAGCTTGGGGTCTCTATTCCTTCCTAGAGAGGCAATAGGCCAGCCCATATTTCATTACATGCTTCTATATTCCCCTCCCCAATGTTTTTAGATTTAAAAAATATATTAAAATGAGCATCAAGGACATATTGAAAGACTAATGGATGTGACTGAATGCCCATAGACAGGGCATGTGTATGGAAAATGAGGAAAGGAGGGCCTCTTGGGGACAGTGGACATTTATAGCTCAGTGTCTGCAGATTTATAAACCTTACTTTCTTAGATATTATTGAGCTGGTGTTTTCTTCCCTAGGCTTTTATTCCCCAGGGAACTTCCCAGGTTCCAGACACTTGCCATCCTTCAGTTAACCTTAAAAAATAGTATTATGAGTGGAGAGCCCCCCCCACACAAAGAAACTGGATTAAGCTACTGAAAAGTGGGCCCTTTGTAATGCAGGCTTCCCATCTGTATCAGTGTACCAGCTGACATTATGGTGAGAGGCTGCATTCAGCTTTAGTGAATCCTTTTTTTTTAAGACTTTTTTAAGGTGTTCTCTCATTTTGTGATGGGTGATTTATGAGTGCACCTGCCTGTACTATGCTGAGTGCTCTGCAGTTTTTGACCAAAAATGGCATGACCTCCATGCCTCACCCTTCTTATTCACCTGATTTCACCCCACACAACTTTATTTTTGTTTGTTTCCCTGGATGAAAAAAGTCCTCAAAGAGACATTTTGCCAATGTGGAAGTGGTGAAACAAAAAATGGTAGAACCACTAAAAGGCATCAAAATCAATGAATTCATAAACTGTTTTGAGCAGTGGGGGGAAAAATGTGTATTACATCAAATGGAGAGTACTTTGAAGGTGACTGAAGTTTGAACATAGAAGAATAAATACACAATTTTTATAAGTAAATTCTGCATTTTGGGGATTCCCCATCTCCTCATTATATAGCACTTGGTCTGAAATGAGGATATGAGAAATTATGCCAATGCCATGAACATTTGATGATCTCAGTCCTCATAACCACATAGGTCAGTTGATTACACTTTGCCCCCTTTCCAAGAGGATTTCTTAAACTTTGAGTTCAGTAATGCTCCAGGGTTTTGGAGCTGTAGATGCTTGTTTATTTTCCTTCTCTCTCAAAGCAAAGTTCTTTGTGTGATGGAAGGAGATGATGTAGGACTAAGAATTGTAGTGCCAACTGTCACTGGCCAGGCAGGTATGGTAAAGGTCTGACAGTGGATGGAATGGTCAGGATTGGTGAGCCAGCAGCATCATCTGCTCCTCTCTCTCCTCAGCTGCCTGCCTTTGCTGGGTTTGCCATCTGTAAGTCATCCTGAGAATGGATTTCATGAGAATCGCCTTATGAGGAGGCCTGGCCTGGGGTCCCTTTAAAGTCACAGCAACCTGTGCTCTTTGGGGTTCAGCTTTTGTTTGTGTTACATGCAAGCTTAGCTTGGCTCCAGTCTCTGAGGCATCCAAAAATTGGCAGCACCAGCCTAGAATTTGGGGTGCCAATTTGATCCTTCACATGGTCCCTTGGTGTGGTAGCCTGGTTTCTTGTTTTGTGTCACGTCAGCACCAATGCATCAGAATTCACGTGAGATGTTGACAGCATGAAACATCAGTGTGTGGCTGAGTTCAGTTGGATTGAAATTTGCACTGAAGACAGGAAAGTTGGGCAGAGTGTAGACAGGCTCTCACTTGGGACTTCTCAAATTTCCTTCCCACCTTGTCTCACCTTCTGACTTAAGCCTGAGCTTGAGTCTTGGTTCCTTGATTTCACTTAAGGAGCCTAAGCCTCTCTTACATTTTCCTGTTGCCTTTTTTATTTTCAGCCCAAATAGGAAATGACAAGGATGGTTTCAGTACACAAAGAAATATGATTCATTTGATCACTTTTAAGCAAGTTTTGAAATTTAACATATATACAGAAAAGTGCATCTATTGTAAGTGTATAGCTTGATCAATTTTCATTAACTGAACAGCAGTGCTGGATTAAGAAACAGCAGGATCTGTACCCCAGAAGCCCTTCATGGTCCTTTCAACTCACCTCCCCCCCGCCCAAGAGTTATCACTGTCCCAGATTCTAAGTAGCATAGGTTAATTTTCTCTGTTTGTATGTTGTTTCATGATATGTATTTTGCTGGATAGTATGCTTGTGAGATCTACTTTCATAATTTTTACTGTGTGTAGGTTATTTGTTATCATTATCACTAAGTATTTTATTGTGAGAATTGATGGACATTTGACTAATTTCCAGTGTTTGTCTGTTGTGAGTCATGCTGCTGAGAGCATTCTCATATGTACCTTTCCACGATCACCTGTACACATTTCAATCAGGTCTATACCCCAGCATGGATGTCTTTGGATGGGCCTGTGATCCAGCTTTAGTAGATCCTAATTCACAGTTTTCTCAAGTGAATGTACTTATTTACTTAAACTCCAAACTATAATTTGGATTTTAAATCAAAGTGGATAATTGAGTTTGAATGCCATGGTCACATCTGTTGGATTGAAAGGCTTCTTGGGCAAGCCAATCACAGCCAAGATAGAATCCAAACCTTTCAGATAGAGAAGCGATCTCACCATAGTATCTTCATGCTCATTTGATGTCAGGTTGTTGCAATAGGCAGGGGGTAGTGTCTAGACTGGAGACACTCCAGAGGCACACACCTTGCCTTTTTCAGGCTGAAACAATAACAACTTTACTTCTACCATTGATCCTCTTCTACTCCTCTTCCTTCCTCCCTCCTCCTCTTCATAGAGTTCTCTTTTTTGTTTCTCTCAGAACATCTCCAAATAGGACTTGTATACCCATCCCTCACCTACCATACTCATATGTGCATACATACAGAGATATGCACCCCCCTACACACACATACATGTTCTTGTGTCTGGATAGACCAGCACCCGAGGTAGTAATGTAGCCCAGGGAATCACAGTGTGGAGAGAAGTGTTTATTATACAGGAGAAAGTGTGTTCAGAATAACCATAGCTCTTTAGAGAAAACCTTACTTAAGGAAAAAATTACATTGGGAACAAGTATTTCCAGAATTACTGTGCCTAAGGACAGGCCTGTGAGATAGCCTTCTCATACTCAAGTTCCTGTGTGGTGTCCACAGTAAGTCAAGTCCGAATTAAACAGACTGAAGGGCAGAAACTACCCAGAGACCCTCAGAGAGAACTAAGACCAAAGTAGTTTTTCTAAGTAGCACCCAACCTTTCTAGCTAGCACCCACTATAACCAGGAGTTGCTCTGCCAGCTTCCCATGACTCAGTGGTCCACCTGAGGCCTAGATCCAACTGCTTGAAGTGAAGTGCCAGGGATCTGACCGCACATCTGGCTGCCATTCCCAGTCCTCCATGGGGCACCATTTAAGGCAAGTTTCTCTAGGAGTGAAGGCTGAACCCCAGATTGACAGTTTTCTCATGTGAGATCCCATGCCTAGGGACCTCTGCAGAGACCCAGCTCTCAGCTAAGCCCTGAGGCTCCTGCTGCCAGCCCATGACCCCAAGGATCTCTGTCATGATGGCTGTGCTTCCTTAGAGCCTTTGAGTGAAGGCATCTGTGCAGAAGTTGACTGGACACAATCCAGGAGTCCTGCAGGCAGCCTTGGCACTCATCCACAGGCCCTAGACACAAAGAGGGTGTCCTGGAAATAGATACCATCCTAGGTGGGAGTAAACACACAAAGCAAAGGCAAGTGGCTGAGCTGGCCTGGCAGATTTTGTGTCATTGTCACCTGCTTCTTTCTACCCTTTGGCCAAGCACAGCCCTCTCTCCTTGACCACTGCTAAGGCCAGGGATGGGCAGCTGCCCCCTCTGTTCTGTGGCCTGCACCTTGGATTCTGTGGGGACAATATGGGCCCTGATCTAGGAGACAAATGACTTGAGACCATCCTTCATCTTCTCCATCTTTTGTCTGCCCTCACCCCAAGGACCTAATATACACAATCAGTTTAATAGGGTGTAAGAGTGGTGGTTTCCAAATCCACCTTTCAGTTTTCTTCCATCCGTCCAGTGCTTTCAATGATTCTGTTGACCCATAAAGCGATATTAATAAAGCATTAATCTGTTTATTTCCCCCTGAAAATTATCAAAGACCCGTACAACTGCTGTTTGGGGCTCTCAGTCACCTTGCAATAACTGGTGCTGCCACCTGAGTTTATATAATTGCAGCTTAAAACAGAGGCTGGTGGCATTTCCATTAGTTATCATTGCTATTTTAAAATAACATGCAGATCCTCAGCACCACATCATCTATACTACTGTTAGACCCCCAGTAGTGTTGAAATGTGCATTTGCATTGTAAAAAGTGGACACTTTCTGGTGCTTTCCCAATTCTCGGTTGCTCCAAATACAGGAACACTGTTCATGGTGGGCTGAATTACATGTGTGCCTATGTGCAGACAGGCTCAGGGAGACCAGGGAAGCCAGCATAGGTGTTGCCTGCAGTATCTCCTCCTCTTGGGAAGGTATAAATGAATAAGGAGGCATAAACCTCCTTTTACAGGGTTTTCATTATCTCTGGTTGGCAGAGCTTGATTTTTGGGCAAGAAAATTATGAGAGAGGGAGGTAAGATAAAACAGGATAGCTCAGGATGAAAGCTAAATTGAGACGTCAGCTAATCCGACAGGGAGCTCCATACACAGCTTTATCCCAGTATTAATCCTCTCTAGGGGCAACAGGGCTTTGAATAGTCAGCTATTTACTGGCTACTTGCTGCCCCTGGCTATGGGGGCTGAGTGACCTGCCAGGTGAGGCAGTTCTCTGGAGAAGGGGACAGGTGAGAGCCATTAGCAACTAATATTCACAGTGCCTGGAGTTGTGTCCTTGAGATGAATGGAATCTGGTTGGGCACTACTAGTGAGCACCTGGCTGTCCCTAACAGGTCCCATCTGGACCCACCCATTTGGATCATGTCACTTAAACAAGTGGATGTATGTGCCCTTGTTAAGACCTTGCATTAGATTTCAGGGAATCAAACCAATTAATTCTAAGACCATGCAGTAGGCAAAGCTGAGCTTCATAGATATGGCTATGAGGATCGTATGGGTTTTGAGAGACTTCAGAAGTTTGGGGAGGTGTTCCCTGTTTGCAACCTGTCAACAATGGGTTGTGGTTGTTTCCGCTCAGGTGGGCTTAGTCTGAGTCACTAGGATCTGTGCACATACCAAGCAGGACTTGGAAGCCCCCTCAGGTGCCTCCAGAATCCCAGCCCAGTGCTATTAGCCCCCACCTCTTCTATGCTATCCTCTGTCAGGCTGGCAGCCCTCTCTCAGGATGGTCTGGCTCCTCTTCAGGGCACTCCATTTTCCCATTTCTCTACTGTCGCAGTGAGGCTGTTGGTCGGGGAAATCTCACCTGGTCTGGTTTCACTCAGGTGGGGGCAGGCATGCCAGGTCCAAATTTTTTAAAAAATGGAAAAAATGCTTGTCAATACATATACAGAGGGGGACAGAGGGGAGCAAAAAGGGGATGAATGTAATACAACAACAATAAAATTAAAAAAAAAATACATATATAGAGCATGTCCAGGGAGTGGCATTGATAAGTAGATACCAATGATTTGTAACTAGCACTCCCATTGGCCTTGTGTCAGCGGTGCATGTGGTGTTTTCAGCTCTATCCCTTTGTGGCCAAGGTGGTTCTTCCAGACTCTAGTGGTGGCTCTTCAGTCAGAGCTTCTGGTATACTTAGCTCTCACTGAGTACAATTGCAATGAATAGTGAATCATTGTCCCAGACAGTGGGGGTCATTTTACTACGGAATGGCTGCCTTTTGTTTCTCTGGCAAAAGGATGCCGAGAAATGAATGTTCAGGGCTGTGAAAACGCTGAATAATAAGTGAACTTGATTCCACCAGGCAGCAAGGTCTGAAAAACTCCTTCTGATTGACCCAGTTATATCTTCAAGGTCCCTAGACTAGTGCTTTGGAAAAAGTAATTGTCTTAAGTATCACTCTCTGTGTCTCAATACTATCAAATCCCTTCTATAGGCTCCTATCTTAGTAGTGAGTTTTAAGTTTTTAGAGTAATAACTCAAAGGATTCCCTGGTAAAGGCAGAGGATGGGGGTGACCCATGGGATTGTGACTGAGTGTACTGGATAACCAGATCTAAGAGGAAGATTAATTTACAACTCAAAGGGCCAGGGAGTGGGGCAGGGGAGATGATGACAATCTGAAGCCACTCTGCATGGGCTCTTATGGGAGTAAATAAAAACCCCAGTTTTTGTAGTTGTTTCAGCTTTATTCATTCATTCATTGACTCATTCATTGGGTCAACAGACAGGTGTGGGAATGAGGTCAATCTTACTGGTGTTGTGTTTGAGATGTCCCATATAGATTGGGGCTTGGACCACAGCAGTCTGCGCTATGGGGAGCAAGCAGTTCCCCACTCTTTTCCCAGGACTGTACTGCAGGCAGCTGGGATTGCAGCTGGCAGTTTCCATGTTTCAGTGTTCAGAAAGTACATGTCTGTTTTTTATTTTCTCTCTAAACTCATGAGACAACTTCCCTCATTCCTTGCTAAACAGTAATTTTCAGAAATGGTATATTTTCATTCCCATACAGATATAGAAAGAACATGTTAAAGATTTTATTTAATTTATGATGGGTGAGGAAACTGGTAAGATGTTACAAACATTTAAAAGGAGAATCCAAAAAACAGACAGATTTATAGATCAGGAATATTGCAATAAATGTGCAAATCTGGTTTTTTCCACAGTTGCAGAGAGAAGTCAATTGAACCTACTAAACAAAATGTGCATGTATAGAAAACAACTGTCAATGTGAAGAATTGCAAAATAGCTCAAGGGGAAATGTTAAACAACCTGGACAGGTGTGATCTAGACAATACTTAGTTTTCTATTGAAGTGCAAGTTTCCCCCTATACCCTTGTTTAAAATGTCCAGTATTTTAAGCTTTAAACTTGATTAAAAGTTGCCTTTTTCTCTCCTTTTTAATGTATAATTAGCAATTTTAAAAGGGTTTTTTGGTCATTTTGGGATACTTTATATCTGTTATTATGATACTAAAGCAAAGTTATTAATCTCGAATTAAGAATTATTTTGAAAGAGAATTAATGCTAACCTGTGTAGTTTCCCAGGGCCAATATTAATAAGTCGAAAATAGGATTTATAGGATTTATGTATATGATTTATAAGATCTTGGTTATATGAATAACATTGGAACAGTGAATATGTGAACTGGAAATGAATTGGCTCAAACAACACAGAATGTTCCAAAGCACACTGTGGAGTGGGGAGATGCAAGGTTGGGGAAAAGGACACTTGCAGATAATTCCAGAACACAATTCCCCCTAAAATAATTGAGAATTTCTTCATGCATTAATTTTTAACCTCTGGAAACTTAGAATGCAATTTAATGAAAGCTGGCATTCTTCACAGTCCTAAAGAATCTCAGATTTTACAAGTTTCTATCTTGTCTGCTATTCTTAAGTTTACCCTGGAAAGATATATAGTCCTTATGAACAATGAAATAACTGGAATTTATGGCAGGATTTAACTTATTAGCCATTTCTGATTTATTGTGAAAATGTTTCTTCAATATCTTTCTTTAGCCCTTGCTGTTGCTGACCTACCTACCTCCCCTGCTGTAAATATTTCTTCTTTCCTTGACCCTCTATAGTACTTGTTTTTTAATCAATCACTGGGGTTATTCTCTGTGCCTTTCACTGCCCCCCCTTTCAACCCTCTTTTCATTTCTTTCTAGGATGCTGTGCCACTGTGTTCCTTTGTCCTAGCACTTTCCCCTGGACACAACATTCTCATCCAGGGAACCATGTCCCACCTTGGTGCAGATAAACATGGTCTTTATTCCACTTCTGAACATCACACCAATATTTTCAGCTGCCACTGGGCCTTTTCAGCTAAATATTCTTACACTTCATACTCCGTATGTCTAAAATGCAAGCAATCACATTTCTGCTAATGAAATATGGCTCATTTTCTAATGTTCTAACCCATCTACTTACCCTGTCACTTCTTTCTTCTCAGTATTTCTATCTGAGCTGTCCTGTCATTCAGCTGTCCCACCATAATCCAGGCCTTTATCCCCCCATCTGTGAGTCCTTGCCCAACTTTTGCATCAGTCCTAATCTAGTCAGTATTCTATTAGTGCCTGTAAATGGATACCATAAGCCAGGCCCTGACCCACCTGTTAGGGTTCCAATACTGAGAGTCTACTGAGAAGACAGACATCAATTAGATATTCACATGTCAAGTGTATAATCATAGACTGAGATAAGTGCTAGAAGGAAAGTGCTGCAATGGGAAACCCTAATTAGTCTGGAGGGGTAGACAAGACTTCTCTCAACAAATGATCACTGAGAAGGCATCTGAGGCACTAAATACCTGAAGGCAAGGTGGAGGGGGCGAGCTTATCAAGTGAAGAACCTAGTGTTTACTAACTCCTGGAGGTGGCTGGAGGCATTAGAGAGAATGAGCATGAAAGACAGACATGCTACAGTGATGTGAGTGAGGGTGATATGGGATGAGCTGGGGATGGGAGAAGGCAGGATAAGCTGACACTAAATTGCAATAAGAATTCAGGTGTCTACCTGAAAGGACTTTAAAGGCAGAGAAACAGAAAAAGTGAGACAGGTGAGAAATACTGCATAGTCTCACTTACATATGGAGTTCATAAAACTGAACCCATACAGAGAATAGAATGATGGTTGCCAATGCCCTGGGGAATCTGGAAATAGGGAGACCTTGGTCAAAGGGTATAAACTTTCAGTTATAAGACTAAGTTCTTGGCAACTAATGTATAGCAAAGTGACAATAGTTACCAATACTGTATTATATACTTGAAAGTTGATATGAGAGTAGATCTTAAATCTTGTCATCATGCACATAAAAAAGTAATTATGTCAGATAATTGGAGGTGTAAGCTAGTGCTATGGTGGCAATCATTTTATGTATCAAACCATCCCATTACATACTTTAAACTTATACAATGTAATATGTCAATTATATCTCAACAAAGCTTGGGAGAAGTAATTTAAGTGTCAGTCCTTAGAGCCAAGAGGAGTCCTTGAAGGGTTTTAAGCAAGAAAATGACACGACCAGATAAGCCTTTCGAAAGCTCACCATGATTGCTCTGTGAAGTTTGGAAGACAACCTGAAAATCATCATCAAAAGAACAGGAAACACTGGGTAATAGTGTAACCTGGCTGAACTTACTAGTAAGTAAGAGGCTTCTTTGGAGTTGTAAAAAAGAGAAAGCTGAATGCCCAAAGAGCATGCTGGCTTTGACTGCTTCACCTTCCCTGGTGGCATTTGCCCATCTCAGTAAGCAAGGGATTTGCCTTTAAAGTGACACAAGGACAGAAGATAAGGCTGGAGGTGTAAGAGAATTGAGGAAGACATCTGAGACCCTCACATGAATGAGAAACATTTCAATCAGAATGTATAATAAATCTATTCTTCATTAAAAAAAATGCTAGGAAGTTTGTCTCTTTCAACCTGGGCTGCAGTGGAAGCTGGAGCAGCGTTTCCTCTAAAAATATCCTACTGTGGATGTGCCTCAGATGGGTTCTGGATTCTTCTTTATGCCACTTTCATGGCCCTGGAACCCTAGACCCAGAAATGAACATGATAGTGAGTCCCACACTGATAATCACTCTGGGATTCCTAGAAGAAGCATCACAGTTCTCTCTGAAATTCAAAGTAGAATTAAGCCCTAAAGAATTTCATATACTAGTGTATGTGTTTATGAAGTTTGGAAATATTGTAGATTGTGTAATATTAATATTAATTATATAAATATAGTTAATTTGGGCAGGTGATCAAAAAAACATTTCAAGTCTTTGTACTTTTGCCAAAAAATAAAAAGTGGGACAAAGCAGGTTTACCAGGTTTACAGTAGTGAGTATGCAAAACACAGTGTTTTTTATTGTATTATTTATTAATTATTGTATTATTTTCCATACTCACAACTGTAAACCTACTTTTGCTCCACCTTGGATATTGATTATAATATAATGTTATTAAGTTAAATGTGCATGTTAAAAGCTATGGGGAATTGCTGAAATAATAAGAATAGGCTATCTGATCTCGGAATCTGTAGAGGAGAAAATCAGTATTCAAAATCCAATCAGTCCTAAAAAGGGAAAAAGAACAAACAGAAGAGACAAAGAATGATAAATAAAAGATACAAAATAAGGAGTAGAAGTTAATTCAAAATATATGAATAATAATAAACATAGATGGGCCAAATTCATGACAAGATCATCACGTTAGATTTTTAAAAATTCACTTACTATATGCTGTTTGCAAGGGACACATTCACAACTTAGAGGCAACGAATGGTTGAAATTAAAAGGATGGGATAAGATGTAGTCAAATACTATCTCAAAGACACCTTTGGGCTGGATAAGATTGGATATTATTATCCAATAAAATAGATTTAAAGGCAAAAGCTATTATTTGGGATACAAAGTTAGTATTTAATAGTAAGTGATACAGTTAACTGGGAAGATGTAACAATTCTACTTCTAAGTAGTTTATGATATAGTCTCAAAATAACATGAAATAAAAACTGATGGCTTTTCAAGAAGCTAAACTGACAAACTTATAATCATATTGATACAGTTTTCTTAGTAACTCGCAGATCGAAAAATAAAAATTATTAAGGCTATAGAGGATTTGAACAAAAGTTTGATCTGATGCACATATAGAACATTACTCAACAATATATAATATATGAGCCTTGGCTGGTGGGATAGTGGATAAGGTGCCAGCCTGTGAACCCAAAGGTCATTGGTTCGATTCCCAGCCAGGGCACATAACCAGGTTGCAAGCCAGGTCTCCAGCCAGGTCTGTAGCTGAAGGCAGGTGAAAGGCAACCATACATTGATATCTCTCTCCTTCTCTGTCTCTTTCCCTTCCCCTCTCTCTGAAAATAATAAATAAAATCTTTTAAAAAACCAATATATAATATACATTATTTTTAACACATATAAAATAGAACTTATATAAAAATTCATCTTGTACCAGGCCTTATTACAAGTCTCAAAAAAAGTCTCAGAACTGACGTCAGACAAATAAATTCTTTGATCACAGAGAGACATTTAAAACCTTGTTACATACAGTATGATACATTATTTTATGTGAATACTAGTTTCAGGTGGAGTGGTTAGACACTCATATACTTTAGAAAGTGATTCCCCTGAGATTTCATGTACCCACTTGGCACCATACATAGTTTTAACTATATTTCGTATGCTGTACTTTACATCCTCATGACTATTCTGTCAATACCCATTTGTACTTAATCCCTTCACTTTTTCACCCAGCCCCACAACCTTCCTTCCTTCCTTCTGATAGCTATCTATCTGTTCTCCGAATCTATGAGTCTATTTTTAAATATTTTTAAATTTAAATTTATTGTTGTTTTATTTAATCCATCCCATTTTTCCTTCCCTCTGCCTCCTTCCCTACTTTTATTTTGTTTGCTCATTTTGGTTTTAAGATTCCACATTTGAGTGAAATCATATTGTACTTGTCTTTGTCTGACTTATTCACTTAGCATAATACCCTGTAAGTTCATTCATGATGTTGCAAATGGTAAGATTTCATTTTTTATGGCAGAGTAATAGTTCATTGTATATATGTATCACAGCATTTTTATCCACTCAATTATGGTCGGACATTTGGTTTGCTTTCATTACTGCTATTGTAAATAATAGTGCAATGAAAGTAAGGGCACATATATATATTTTTTGAATTAATGTTTTGGGTTTCTACACATATATACCCAGAAGTGGAATTGCTGTTTCATAAAACAGTTTCATTTTTAACTTTTTGAGGAACCTCCATATTGTTTCCATAGTTGGATGCACTAATCTGTATTCCTACCAACAGTCCACAAGGGTTCCCTTTTCTCCACATCCTCACCAACACTTGGTATTTGTTGATGTATTGATGATAGCCATTTTGACAGGTGTGAAGTGATATCTCATTGTGGTTTTAGCTTGCATTTCTCTGATGTTTATTGATACTGATCATCTTACCATATAGCTATTGGTCTGCAGAGAAGTGTCTATTCAGGTCCTATGCCATATTTTATTTTTTGTTTTATTATTTTATTTTATCTTTTCTTCTTGCCTTTCCCCTGCCTATGCTATTTTTTAAATTGGATTGCTTTTTAAGTGTTGAATTGTATGAGTTTTTAAAAATTTAGATATTAGACTTTTTTCAGATATATCATTGGTGAATATCTTCTCTTATTTAGTAGGTTGTTTTTTGTTGATGGTTTCCTTTGCTATGCAAAAACTTTTTAGTTTGCTGTAGTCCTGTTTGTTTATTTTCTCTTTTGTTTTCTTTTCCAGAGGAGCTGTATTAGAAAACATATTAGTAAGAGAAATGACAGAGTTTACTGTTTGTTTTCTTCTAGGATTTTTATGCTTTCAAGATATGCATTTAAGTCTTTAATCCATTTTGATTTTATTCTTGTCTACGGTGTAAGAATATAGTCTAGTTTCATTTTTTTAAATGTATCTGTCCCATTTTTCCAACATCATTTATTGAATAGATTCTCTTTACCTCATGGTATGTTCTTGCCGCCTTTGTCATAAATTAGCTGTCCGTGTAGGTGTAAGTTTATTTCTGGGCTGTCTATTCTATTCCATTGGTCTCTGGTTTTATGCTAGTATCATGCTGTTTTGATTGCTATAGCTTTTTAGTATGGTTTAATATCCAGTGGCATAACAACTCCAGCTTTGTTCTTTCACAAGACTGTTGTGGCTATTCAGTTTTTTTTTCAGTTCCACATAAATATTAGGATTAGTTGATGTGATTCTGTAAAAAATA
The DNA here is from genome assembly GCA_004026585.1 of Noctilio leporinus. Taxonomy (NCBI): domain Eukaryota; kingdom Metazoa; phylum Chordata; class Mammalia; order Chiroptera; family Noctilionidae; genus Noctilio; species Noctilio leporinus. Next base: position 45,441 of record PVIW01008939.1, read on the forward strand.
CCATTGGTATTTTTATAGGGATTGCACTGAATATATTGATATCTTTGGGTAGTATGGACATTTTAATGATGTTAATTTTTTTTCCTATCCATGAACACAGTATATGCTTCCATTTATTTGTATCTTCTATTTATTTTTTTCAGTATCTTATAATTTTCCTAGTACAGTTCTTTTACCGTTGATTAAATTTATTCCATGGTATTTTTTGATGAAATTGTAACTGACATTGTTTTCTTAATTTCCTTTTCTGACAATTCATTGTTGTATAAAATGCATCCAATTTCCGAATATTTATTTTGTATCTTGCTACTTTATGAATTAATTTATCATGGTTGTTTTTGTGGAGTTTTCAGAGTTCTCAAAATACAGTTTCATTTCATCTGCAAATAATGACAGTTTTATTTCTTTCCAATTATAATGCCTTTTATTTTTTCTTGTCAGATTGCTTGGTCTAGAATGTTCAGCACTATTTTATTTTTATTCTTGGACTTTGTATTCCTGTTTTTCTCTTGTTAATTGTATTTTTCCATTACCATTTAGTTCCCTAATACTCCCCTCACACTTGCCCCAGTCCATGGACATGCTGTCCATGGACATGAGTCCTTTTTCCTTTTTGTTCAATCACTCTAACCTCTCTTCTCCTCTCCCTTAGCTATCATTCTGCTCTCTATCTATGAGTCTATTTTGCTTGTAAGTTCATTTGGTTGTTAGATTCCACTTATGAGTGAAATCATGGTATTTGCCTTTTTCTGGCTGGCCTATTTCACCTAGCATAATGTTCTTCAGGTTCATTCATACTGTTGCAAAGGATAAAACTTTCCCCTTTTTATGGCTGAGTAGTATTCCAAGGTACAAGTGTTCCATAGTTGTTTTATCCACTTATTGACTGATAGACACTTGGGCTGCTTCCATGCCTTTTTTTTTTTTTTAAATTTAATTTTATTGTTGTTTTATTACATCCATTCCCTTTTTCCTTCCCTCTGTCCCCTTCTCCACCCACCCACTCCCCCCTCCAAAGTCAATCCCACTTGTTGCTTCCATTTCTTGATGACTGTAAATAACGTTGCTAAGAACATAGGGGTGCTTATATTTGAATTAGTAGTTTGGGTTCCCACAGGTATATTTGAGAAGTGGGATTGCTGGATCAAAAAGCATATCCATTTTTTAATTTTTTGAGACACCTCCCTTCTGCTTTCCATAGTGGCTGCACCAATCTGCATTACCACCAACACTTCAAAAGGGTTCTCCTTTCTACTTTCCTGCAGTTGTTTATTGACTTGTTGATGACAGCCATTTGACAGGTGTGAGATAATATCTCATTATGATTTTAATTTGCATTTCTCTGATAATTAGTGACATTGAGCATCTTTTCATATATTTATTGGCCATCTGTATATCCTCTGTGGAGAAGTGTCTTTCAGATCCTTTGTTTTTGGTGTTGAGTTTTGTTAAGTTCTTTACAAATTTTGGGTATTAACCTCTTATCAGACATATTGGTGAATATGTTGTCCCCCTCTGTGACTTGTCTTTTTATTTTGTTGTTTTCCTTTGCTATGCAAAACTTTTCATTTTGATATAGTTCCATTAAAAAAAATATTTTATTATTATTATAGAGTGGGGAAGGGAGAGAGCCAGAGGGGGAAAGAGACATCAATGTGTAGTTACCTTTCACCTGCCTCCAGCTGTGGACCTGGCTGGAGACCCGGGGCTTGTAGTTATTTTTATAGTTGTATTTCTGTGGTGTTAGTTGTCACATCTGTTTCATTTCTGATTTTATTCATTTGGGTTCTTTTTTTCTTTCTGGTTGAGTCAGTTAAACATTATTAATCTTGTTTATGTTTAAAATTTTATTTTTAAATATGGAGTGCTTTACAAATTTTTGTGTCATCCTTGTGCAGGGGCCATGCCAATCTTCTCTGTATAGTTCCAATTTTAGTATATGTGCTGCCAAAGTGAGCACTTTTATGTCTTTTTTAAGTATCAGTTCTTGGTTTCATTGATCTGTTGTATTTTTTTAGACTTTATTTTACTTATTTTTTATTTCATCTTTTATATTCTTCTTCTCACTTTGAACTTTGTTGTTCTTTTTCTAGTTCCTTTAGGTATAAGGTTAATTTTTTTGAGGTTTTTCTTGTTTCTTGAGGTAGACCTCTAATGCTATGAATTTCACTCTTAAGACTGCTTTCACTGCCTCAGGATTTTGGATTTTTTCTTCATTTTCATTTGTCTTAAGGTATCTTTTCAAGTTTTTTTAAAGATTTTATTTCATTATTTTTTAGAAAGAGGGGAAGGGATAGAGGCAGAGAGGGAGAGAGACATCAATGTATGATTGCTTTTCACCTGCCTCCAGCCACAGACCTGACTGGAGACCTGGTTTGCAATGTTGTTATGTGCCCTGGCTGGGGAATCAAACCTGCGACCTTTGGGTTCGCAGACTGGCGCCTTATCCACTGTGCTACCAGCCAGGGCTCTTTTCAATTTTTTTAAACTGATTGTTTACTCATTCATTGTTTAGTAACATGTAATTTGGTCTCATGTGTTTGTGTGCTTTTCATTTTTTTAAATTGATTTGTAGTTTGATACCATTGTGGTTGGAGAAGTTGCTTGATAGTATTTCAGTCTTAAATTTATTGTTTTGTAATCTATCATATGATATGTCTTGGAAAATGTTCCATGTGTACTTGAAAAGAATGTATATTCTGCTGCTTTGGGTTGAAATGCTCTAAAATTATCAATTTAACCCACTGGGTCTAATGTATCATTTAAAGGTACTATTCTTTGTTTATTTTCTATCCATTGATGTCAATGGGGTGTTCAAATCCCTAATTATGATTGCATTACTGTCTGTCTCTCCCTTTATATCCATCATGATTTATGTTAGGTGCACAAATATTTACAAGGATTATATCCTGTTGTCAGATTGATTTATTTTTCATTGTGTAATGTTCTTCTTTATGTCTTATTAGAGCCTTTGTTTTAAAATCTATTTTTGTGCCAATCACATGCATAGGAAAATGGCCCTTGGCCACAAAGCCACACAAGTTAGTCTCTTCCTGTGTGCCTCTGGTATCCACTGAACTTGCTCAGAATTCCTCAAGAGTTTTTCAACGTGAGCTGAGGCGTGTTGCTGCTAGCAGGCCTATAGTTGTGTGCCAGTGGGGCAGGACAGACCTGCTGGGAGTCATCAATTTAGGGCTACTGTAGATCCACAGCCTTATGCTCTTTATGGGGATCGCTGGACCCAGAAAATATGGCATCTTTGATATGGCATCAGTGTGGTAGAGGGATTCAACACCAGGACATTGTTGGCTGTTCCTCCAGTCCTCTCTCTAAAGCCATGCATTTCAGTCACTCCCTGTATGATTTTAGCATTCCTGAGCTGTTTTTCCTGTACTGGAGCCCATGGTAAGTGTGTAAGAGGGAAATTTTGTGTGCTTTTCCTGTAAGAGGATGTCTGGGTTTCCAGTAGCCTTCTGTCTCACCAGGTAGACTGAATCCCTCTTGATTTTCACAACCACGTTATGAGTGCTCCTTTTCATAGCACTGGCGATCTGGGCTGAGGAGCCCAGTGTGGGGTTGAGACATAAAACACTCACCAAATTTTGGAAGTTTAAAGGAATGTGAAAATCTAATTAATAATTTTATGTTGATGGTGTGTTGTCATAGTAATTTTGGTAAACAGTTGACCCTTGAACCATTCAGGGGAAGGATCGGTAACACCTTTGCAGTTTAAAACCCATCTTTAACTTTAGACTTTCCCAAAACTTGAGTTCTCCCTTGGTATCAATGGATGATTGGTTCTAAGGTTCTCCAGGATACCAAAAATGCTTGGATGCTCAATTTCCTTCTATAAAATATTGTAGACTAATGCATACTGTCAGCCCTCTGCATCTTCAGATTCCCAGTCATGGGCTGAAACTACTCTTGGGAATCTGAAAATGTAAAACCAGAAGATATGGAGTGCTGACTATATATTTATTGAAAAAAAACCCCACATATAAGTAGACTTGTGCAGTTCAAACCTGTATTGTTCAAGGGTCAACTATGTTGGATTAAGTAAATTAAATTATTAAAATTATTTTCACTTTTCCTTTTTATTTAATAATCTGAATACTAGAATATTTGTGTGTGGCTTGCATTTATAGGTGTTTTACTTCTGTTTTTCAACACTGTTACAGGTTTCTAATTCCTAATTGTGTGGCTTGGGGTTAATGCTTTATTTTCTCTCAAGCTCAGTTTTATCCTTTATAAAAAGGAGCGATCAGTGCTTTTGTGTACCTTATATAGTTGAGCATATTTAATAGAGAAACCCTAACCCCAAATGAGCACTTGATAAGTGGTAAAGCTTTATACCTACACTGGTTGATTTTATTTCTTGTTTGTCAGTTCATTTTTGTTCTGGGGAACAGTACAGTCCCAGAAATAGGAAGAAAAAAAAAAAGGACTTGGGGAAGATTGACCACATTGCTGGCATCTTGCTTTTTTTTTTTTTTTTGCCAGAAAGCAGGACCCACTTCTAGGCAAACTTTTGTTATTTGTCCCCTTAATGGGTTCTACTTTTAGTCAGAATCCTTTTAATCCCACTATGGCTGTACAGAAGGGTAAAAGGAGCATGCAAGGCTGAAACTCTGAAAAGCAATCTTAATATTCAATGAGAAAAGTTGTGATGGCTTTGTGAGCTTTGAAATTTTCTGTCACATCATTGAAAATGATCTTATTAATGGTTATAAATGTATAGTGAAATTAAAAATGGTGAAACTAATATTTTATTAGTACACTTAATGAAAAACATTAGAAATATTGAGAATAAAGTGTTTTATTTCTGTGTAAAACAGTTCTCACAGAGTGCTTACAATTTGGACTGGCTCATTGTCCTAATACTTTCTGAGTTTGGATCAGCTTCCAACACTTGATCCTTTGCGCTTTCAGTGTCGTGAAGTATGTCCATGAGTTCCTTTAATGTGAAGTTTTATACGGGTGTCACTTCCTCCAGGACATCTTCATCTTTTTTGTTACAACCATTTTCTTTACTTGTGCCAATAAATTGTCTTTACTGAGTTTATCTGGCTGTATATCTAAAGTCTCAGGACCACAGCAGCGTCAGGTGGTGTTTCTATAACTTTATTTATTCTCTATTTGTGTTTCCCTTCCAGTGTTACCACTTTCCATTTCTTTGCTGCACTTCTATCTAATTGGCCAGTTTCTTCTTTTGATTATTCATCTCATAGAATGTCTCATGGGTTTATCAGTAGGAGACAAGGGGTAGCACAGCCACATGATTGTGGTCTGTTGGTTCACTGGGTCACTGATCCAGAGACCAGTTGTGACAAACTTTCAAAACATTGATGTGTTGGTCACTGATCGTGGTGTGAGCTAAGGAACTATCAGTGAAGTTTTAGCAATTTGTCACACTTACTGTATCATGGTAACAGAAATTTGAACCTTGTTTTGGGGGCCCTAGTGTTATTCAGCCAAACTGTTGCACCTGAAATGAGTGCCTCTCACACTGTGCCAAGTAAGGACTGCCTGTTCTCGGCAGGGGCTGAAATGGGTTTTCCATTTTGAGCACCATTCAGCTGCTTCATGGGCAGAAACATGGATGGCATAAGGCAGTAGAATAAATAGGTTATCCATTTGTGATATCTGCAGTGGGACCAGGATTGAAGAGCAATGGCCAATGTGCCAAGCATTATGGGCATCTTGATTTTCCTATTTAGGCCTCAGGTTCCTCAACTATATAAATGTAAATACTGGTTCCTAGTCTACAAGGCTTTTATGAGGTTGTGTATGTTATGTGACAGCTCCTGGAACACTACTAGCTCAATAAGCATTTGGTTCTCTTTACCATGGAAAGCCAGAGAATTGTTTTATCATAAGCATTTTGGGTTTCTTAAGCAAAATACATTATCTTTCAGAACTATTTAATGTATTTAGTGATGAAGAATCTCAAATGGATTAATAAAATTATTAAAGGTATAAAATCATGAACCTTTGCTGCCACACCTCTCTTTAGTTTTTCAGTGGAATTTAACCCTCCAGGAAAATAATTTTAACCTAAATAAACCATTATACACCCTTTAGAGTATAGTGGTGATAATTCCCAGGTCACTTAAAAACAGAACAGAGAGGAAATGCTGAGAAATGTGACTGGCTTTGATGACACATGTTTTAAATAATTAACCAACAGTTTTGCAAGTTTAGATTGTGTTTACTAGTTGACTGTTTTGTTTAGAAAAGGGACTGTCCCATATGGAATGCCCAGATGTGGACTATATCTCAATCTCAGGAACTTGATGCTTCTGAAAGCATATGCATCCCAGCAATACAGATAGTGGAAACTTGTGCAAGTGAGAAGTCACTTTAAAATCTTGTGCAAATGGTATAAGTGGTGGTTTGGAAAATATGCTTGAAAGTTAGCTGCCAAAAAACAAAAATGAGAGCAATTTAAGGCACTTTCAGTTGCAGCAAACATGCCAGAGCACAGCACAGATGTGTACGGAGTACATAGCTGTTGAATGACTTGAAGAACACTGGTCCCTATGCGTTACCCGCGGCACACTTGGCACGCCCACAAGATAATGTCTGAGAAGCAGTAATAGGAAAGATTGCCTTTCAGTTCAGACAAGGGACAAAAGACAAAGGTTTAAAGGTCTGTCCCTGAGGAATAACCTTCCAAGCTTGCCGAGAACAGGCAGTCCTTACTTGGCACAGTGTGAGAGGCACTTATTTCAGGTGCAACAGTTTGGCTGAATAACACTAGGGCCCCCAAAACAAGGTTCAAATTTCTGTTACCATGATACAGTAAGTGTGACAAATTGCTAAAACTTCACTGATAGTTTTTTAGCCCACACCACGATCAGTGACCAACACATCAAATTTTTGAAAGTTTGTCACAACTGGTCTCTGGATCAGTGACCCAGTGAACCAACAGACCACAAAAAAAGTGATATAAACAAAGAGACCCTGGGGATGTCTGAACTAGGGAGGCACTGGTGCAGCTTCTGGTGGCCAGGTTTTAGACCAGTTTGGCCACTTACTACCATTGGATCTGCGGTGTCCCTCCCTTCTTCTAGCATTTTCCCTGTGCCTACTATTTCTATATTTGGAATACTAAGAGAAAGCTAATATGTTCCCTGTAGAATACACCACAGACAGGAAGAAAAACAATTATGAAGTTAAACCCTGTTTTGGTTTGGCTTTCCCTGAAAGTGGAGTCTTAGACAAGGACTTGGTTGCAGGCAGTGATCAAGGACTTGCTTCAAAGGAGGGAATGAGCAAAGTGAGACAAAGTGTGTGGGGGCGGGGGGGAGCATGAGGGCCAATAAAAAGGTACCTTCCTAAACAGAATACTGCCATGAACACCTGAGGTCAACACTAGATCTCTGAAAGACCATCCATGTGGAATGTGCCTCAAAGACAAGAAACTCAGGTATTTACCCACCACATCTGACCCACTACTGGTAGAGGGCTGTTCACATTCTATTTTCCTCTTCCAAGATTAAATCTTATGTACCTATTAGTTGCTTCTGTGCTGATAGGCCTTCTCTGGTACTGGAGAAAAACCTCAGGAGGAGAAGCTGGGAGATTCAGGCACTGGAGTGGGAAGCTATGAGCAGGACAATGTACCAGAGTCATCCACATGGGGTCCTGGAGCAGAGCTTCTCCAGTGTCTGCTCTAGTTGGCTTTTTCTTTTTCTTTTTTTAAGATTTTATTCATTATTTTTAGACAGAGGGGATGGGAGACAGGCAGAGAGGGAGAGAGACATCAATGTATGGTTGCCTTTTACCTGCCTCCAGCCACAGACCTGGCTGGAGACCTGGCTTGCAACCTGGTTATGTACCCTGGCTGGGGAATTGAACCAGAGACCTTTGGGTTCACAGGCTGGTGTCTTATCCACTGTGCTACCAGCCAGGGCTTATCGTTGGCTTCTATTGGGTGATTTTCCAAGGTGGTGAGCAGAAAGTTAAGCTGATCTCACTTACTTCACTATGGAAAGTCATTCAGATTCTTTCTTTTGAATGCCTAGTGTCATGGATTTACAGACTTCAAATGACCCTTCTCTGTGGCCAGGCTACATTATTAGTGGTCACAGCCCAATAGTGTGGATTTGAAATTTATGGCAGTGGTTGATTCCATCAAAGGCAACACAGAATGTTGTGCATAGCTCCTAATAAATTCCTTGTTATCTTTTATAACCATCTTGGACAAGCATTGTTTCCCTTGACACAATGGGCCATGTCAGTCAGAGTAATGTTACCCCAGACAACCATGAATTAAAGACTGAAGAGTGTTGGGGCCAAAATCACTAGCTTTGAAATGGAACCAATAGTTGTTTTAACAATAGAAGGGGCAGGGTGAAGTCAGATGACCTTTGCAATGAAGAAATCCTTAGCTTTGGGAGGTCTCTGAAGCTGCAGATAGCAAAAAGTCTGCCACCAGAACTTGGAGCAAGAAGAAAAGGCAGTGGCGATGACAGGGACATGATATATTTGTGGTAATAGGTACTAATTAACCCCAATGGCTGATTTTCATCATCACTGTCATCTGTTGAAATCAGCTAGCTGGCATAGTGGTTGTTTCATCTTTTCCAGTAGGCGGATATTCAAAACTGTTCTCTTTTCCTTTTCTACCTCTCTTCCTTTAACTTGAAAAAAGCCCAAAATTAGAGTGGGGGCATATTTTTCAAGAACCTCTTTATAATTTCTCTTGAGTTGTCTTGATACATTTCTTTGTGTGTGGCTTTATCTTCCTGCATTGTGTGAACTTGGCAGAAAACAATTGCACATTTTTTATTTGACAATTTTTTTAATAGACCTCCCATGATACACTTTTTTTGGATCCTCTAGTAGAATCTCCAACACAAGGGAGAGTCAACATATATTTAGACTTAATGTGTTGATAGTTCTCTGTTAAACTCTAAAGAGATACACAAAAGAGGAAGTACTTGATTTCACAATCTTATGGTAGGTGGTGCATGTGCATTTCGATTTATACAATAGAATTATGCAATAGATACTGTGCCTCTTGGAGTTAAGCAAGGTCATGTGGAAACTTCTGGATGCTTGGTCTCCTACGAGATTAAGAAATAGTGCAGGTACTAACATGCCTTTAGGCAACAGACAGGATGGTATCATTTATAGAGGCATCCCTGCATTTTTCCCCTGCAGTCCATAGATTCACCTCCCTTTTCCTATAGGAGTAGTAGGTGGAGGAGGGGAGCACATCTGAAGTTTTATATCATCTGGGAGTCAGTTGGAATGTCCCAGAGCCTAAGTCATGTCCTGAGAATTTCTGTTACCTAACATGTTGAGTTGCTGCTGTTGGTTTTAGGAGTCAGTCACTTTTAAGGTATCTTCACTACAGGAGAAGCATGCAACTGATTTAGATTCTAGGGTCTGATGCAGGTGTGTGTGACACATAGTAATGGACTCCTTGCCACATGTTACCCTGGCACAGCCCCAATGCTACCCCTGGTGCCTGCACTCTTCTGAGCAATCAAGTCGAAATTCTCTGAGCCTCCAGATCCTTAAGCCACATAGTTTAGCATTCACTTCTTTGGTTGTTTCCCACTTGTTAATTGAGTCATCAGCATTGCTATGTAAAGGAACCACATCTATACACCATCCTCAGTGGCCTTCCAAGGTCTTGATATGGATTTGACCATCAAGAAGCTGTGGGAAGTCAAGCCTCTCTGCCCTTCATTCTCCCCATGTTACCTTTAGGCTCTTCTCCTCATGCCACATAGCCTTTGTTGAGTACCTACTGTGCTCAACCCAGTTTGGCAAGAAAAGGAGCTAAGAGAAGTGTATTAAACGTTTCTGTCCTTAAAGAACTTCTGGAATGGATGGAGAAATGAGACATTTACATATGAGAGAAACACAAGATGGGACATTACAAGGTTAAATGTGAGCAAGAGCAGCCTAAAAGTAGGAGAGTGAAGAAGGAAAGAGAAAGTGTCACAGAACAGGAGGATGTAGGCTGACCACATCTTCAAATGTGGTATGAATATGACTTAATAGGGAACCACATGCTGCTTGATAAGCAAGGGGCTCCACTATTCTCCTCCCATGGCCAAGTCAAGTGCATCTGTTCTGTTTCTATGCCAGAGGGCTTGGTAAGAGAGAGTAGAGAGTGGTGGGACTGTAGTGTGGGCAAGGGAACTTTCCTAGTCCAAAGGGTAAGTAGATCCTCTTTTTTTTTTTTTTAATTTTATTGTTCTTGTATTACATCCATCCCCTTCTTGCTCCCCTCTGTCCCCCTCCCCACCCACCCATTCCCCCCAAACTCAATCCCACCTGTTGTCCATGTCCATGGTTCCTTTATACTAGGTTCTTGTCTAAGCTGCTCCCCTTTCTTGCCTCTGCCTCCCCACTCCCACCTCCCCCCAACCCCTTTTCCCCTGACCACTGAAGGCCTATTCCTTGTATTCATATACTTGGTTCTGTTTTGCTTGTTAGTTTTGCTCATTATTGTCCCGTAATGGGTGAGATCATATGATATTTGCCCTTCACTGACTGGCTTATTTCACTAAGCATAATACTCTCCAGTTCCATCCATGTTGTTGCAAAGGGTACAAGTTCCTTCTTTCTTTCTGCTATATAGAATTCCATTGTGTAAATGTACCAAAGTTTTTTGATCCAATCATTCACTGATGGGCACTTAGGCTGTTTCCAGCACTTGGCTATTGTAAATAGTGCTGCTAT